>JAQIVE010002982.1:0-18153 GCA_034698285.1 Sminthurinus bimaculatus | reverse complement strand
ATGCAGCTGGAAAAATTAACAACTTTCACCTGCTTTCTCCATACTTATATAAATGGAGAAAGTAAAAGAAAGCTGGTTATTTATTTCCAGCTCGCAAAGATTTATTCATATTAATGCACGGAAAGGCGAAAATTTTGTATGGGACTTTAGGTGAAAGTGGGAGAAAGCACGTTGACGACAAGACGAACAGCAAGGTGACAAGTTGACAAAAGGCGGGTAATTAATTGACAAAATATTGGACGAAACACGAATTTCCATGTCGTTTTGGCCCCGCACGCAGTTATCAAGGACAAATTAGGCGACACGAAATGTAGTCGCAAATTGATTGATTATCTTGCATCTTGATCAATTTTCTTAGCAAGCCTCAACATAAATATGAATATACTTGTCCATATAAAATTTGTCCACGCATTTGGATGATTTTTTACGTGATATCTCCCACCAACAAAATTTATGAGCAAGAATTTGTGCTGTTTTTAATGGTTTTTTAAAAAAATTCCTTTTACACAGTAAAACGATACAACAATCTGAAAAATCCTGTGTTTGCTGTTTTTTGGATTTTTGTATCAAATTAAAGATCAAAATGACACAATGAGTGAAAGTAAAAACGAAAGTGAAAGTGAAAGCAAAAGAGAAAGTGGATTTTAAGTAGTACATTTATGCATATACATATGTATGTATCTCGGCGGTCAATGGTACTGCTGTGAGATGAAAGTTGAAGTTGTCTGGCCAAGTGAGCAGCGTCTGGGATGAAAGTGAAAATTACGGGATTGACATTTGATGATATTCTGCAGTTGAATAATAGAGAGAACGTACAACTGATTCAAAGGGAGATTATCCTTTTTTGTCTCTGCATGTGTCTGCATGTGTCTGTCTGTGGAGGCGGAAGTTGAGCTCCTGGTTCTACTTTTACTTTCACTTCCAGGGCTTTCTCCAGTTGTGAATAATATTCGGCTAGTCCGATGTCAACTACCATTCCACAAACCCAAATGGAGTATATCTATAGATGACGAAAAGCATGGTGAAAGTTGAAAATAGAGGGAGAGCGCGAGTAAAATTTCACCGGTTTTCCAATGACTCTATCTATCTATACACAGTTTCTGCTTTCTCTTTTCACGTTCATTCTAACTTTCACTCTGTCTATCTATCTCTTGCCATCCCCAAGCGACCGTCTTTGATGTAGGAGCTGATGAGTGAGGGACGAGAGACTCTCTAGTTTCCTCGTCGAGTTCCGGCCTACTCTCTCTACTTTCTCCGGTGCTTTCTCTCTCTCTCTCTCTATCCAAGTCTCGTCATCGCTGGTACGGCCGCAGCCACGGCCACGTTACTCACTTTTCACTCTCCGCTTTCAATCTCATCAGCAGCTTCAGCTTCGGTTTCAGCTAGCTGCACCTACAACATCTCTATTCTCGTTGTAGTTGTCGTCGTCCAATTCCAAATCGTAGTCCTCTCAGGGCGTGCAGTAACTCTACTTTCCCTGCTTTCACCGTGCAAAAAAGTGTGTGCTTTCTCCAACTTTCTCCCACTCTTCAAGTTGCTCTTGCACAGGCAGCATCCACGATCGCCGGCTCTCAACTTTCACCACTTTCACCACATCGTCTGGAGTTTGCTTTCTCTACTTTCACTGTCTCGGTGGGCTAATTTTTCGAGGGCCAAAACAGAGGCTTCCATCGTTTTTGTGGGGAAAGTCGCATATTTTTCAATACCTGGTGAAAAGTCATCAACATAAAATTCGAAAGCGTAGAGTGAAAGTTAACGGCGCTTGCTGACCTGACGATTCTTGACGATTCAATTCAAATTCTCTTGGGATCGACACTTTTCTCTCGCTTGCTTTCTCCGGTGTTACTTTGTGTTCCCTGTGTTCATCAGTTCATCGTCCGAACTTGTCCATCGAACTAATTTTCTCGGCACTTTCACCGTACTCTACTGTACTTTCTCCAGTACGGACTTTCACCAGTCCGTGACATGGTCCAACATGGTCATCAACATATCAAGTCGGGACTTTCTTCGACTATTCCTCGGACGTTGAATACTTTTTTCCGTGTTAAACAAGGAGAAAGCACAAAGTGAAAGTTCCGAATTGACAACGATTCCGGTGAACAAAAGTCGTTCTACAGCGTCATCGTCAACATCATCGACATGGACCAATTGTCCCCTGTGTTCACTTTCTCCAGCTTTCTCCACATTTTGTGACTCTATTTTTGTTTCTCGGACTTTTCAACTTTGTCTTAACTATTGACGTGGGAAATTCGTGACATTAATTTTGTACACAGAGGATTTGAACCTCGTCCCGAAATTTTCAAAATCGTGTTGTGAAAATGACTTTTTCTTTTTAAAATTTGAAAAAATGGGCGGCTGTTGTAATTTACGTGTCGGGGGTTCAATCTATATTTTGCCCCGTTTGTGCCATCATTTTTATCGGGATTTTCATCATCGTGATTGTGAATCTTGTTGATTGTTCCCGGATCGCTTTCACCATCATCTTTGCCGTCGTTTCCAGGATGATGAATTTATGTTGCCTGGAAATTCATCCGGACGCTCTTTGATCCCGGGAAATTTCTCCATAAAGGACGGCGGAAAAAAGTGGAGGCGATAGAACGGGAGAGTAGAAAGGGAGCGAGAAATCAGGCGGAAGGATTTATAAGCTCTTCACTTTCACTTACGTTCCCTCATAAATAATAATAATAGTAATAATTCGCCATTACCGTCCTCGTCTTCTTCTTCTTCTTCGGTTTCGTGTTCTTGTGCGAATATGTGTGTCATGGTGATCTGGGTCCTCCGGAATTTTTCATCTTCGTCTTGGTGTTGGGTGAAAGTTGTAGTTGGATTGGAGCTCCGGAGTTGGCCATTAGATTGATGAGTGTGTTGGAGCGGGTGTTTTTCGTCTTTTTTACGGAGGATGTTGAGAATGCGGCGGAGGACGACGACGACGACGATGATGATGACGATGTTGTTTCGGGCTCAATGCCGGAGGAGATTCCAACGAATTTTGTGTCTCATGCTTTTGTGTTTTCGTTTCGACTCAGGCTCGGCCGGAAATCCGGATGCCAAACGACTTTATGATGACCTCTTGAGCAACTACAATAAGCTGGTCCGGCCCGTCGTCAACGTGACGGATGCTCTCACCGTCAGAATCAAGCTCAAACTCTCCCAACTTATTGATGTGGTAAGTGCTCGTTTTTCTATTCTATTTTTTACACAATTTTTATTGTCTTTTATACACTTTTTAGGACTTTTTTCTACACGGATTTTATTAAATGTTCAAAATTATGAATGACAGGAAGCGCGGCAAAAATTATGATGTACAAAAAAAGACATTTCTCAATTTGTTCGCAAAAATTTAGCTAACGCGGGAGTAAAACTGAATCAAAATTATGAATTATTCCATATATTTTTCACCAAAAAAATTGTAGGAAGAACCTAAAAAGTAGAAAAATCGCAACAATTTGGAACAGTTTCAAAAAATCGTGTAAAATTTAAATGAATCTGGAGAAAAAGTTGAAAAACAAATTTTAAAATAGATTTTGATATATTCTAATAAAGTATTTTGTACTGGAATTCGTTTTTTCTGATTTCCGTAATTCAACTGAAATACAACAAATCAAATAAATTCCAAGAAAACGGTTTTATACAAGTGGAAATCCAGACCCTGGAAATAAAATGGAGCAAGCACGCTGGAGAAAGCAGCTTGTCTATTCAAATAATTCCCTCAAGGTTTTATTTTATCCGTCCTCAATTTTTCCCGAGCTTTTATCCCACAACTTGGCCCAATACACACAGAATCTGGAGAATCTTATTTTTGTGCTGATGGATGTTGATCTGGAATTGTAGAAAATCACTTTTTGACTATATATGTACAGTGTACAGTGTACACAAATCTTTTTGACGGGATTTATCCAGGAAAAAGAATCAGAAAGCCAACCGACATGAAAAAAATTTATATTCTTGGATAATATTCTGGTGAAAGTCGATTTACCCTGATGAAAGCATCCCACACTAATGGAATATTAATATCGAATCTAAATTGCTGGGCCGTTTGTTCCTACCTTGATTTTATTGCTTAAGTTTAAGGAATTTAAGTGTTTCTCTCCCAATTTTCCAAGTACCTAAAAAAGAGGTTTAAAGTTTAAACGACGACGGAAAATGATTCAGGTAAATATTTTATGTGCGGCAATTAATTAATTCCGCAACAGATCCAGAAGGACAATAAAACCCATTTTGACTTTCTCCAGTCGAGTTTTTTCACTCAACGAGCTAAAAAAGAGCAGCTAAACTAAAATGACCCCATTTCATTTATTTTTGATGAGGCCAATTTTTTATTGCATCAAGTAAACTTCCGGTGTACTTATTGGTTGATGAGGTTACCCTCATCTAATTTCCGGGAGTTATTGCCCGGGTTTATTTTGAATCCCGCAGTGGATTCTATGGCAACATGAAGACGAAACCATAGAGACGTTTCCTAATCCACTATAAATATCAGCCAATCTATTTAGAGCTTTGATACTATTTGATTTTGAGCTCAAGTCGAAATTCTCCGCGGAAAATCTCCATTGAGCTGCATCGAAATCGAAATGCAAGATCAAAAGTCAAATATTCAAACCTTTGATCATTGTACACTTTATCGTGTTTCCTGGAGAAAGTCATCAACCATCCATCCAAATCTTGCCTTGACTTTCTCCAACTTTCTCTTTGGCATTTTTGCTCCGAGCTGTTCAATGCTCATCTCGAGAGAACCCTCACGTTCTAAAGCTCGCAATTTCAAAATTTTAATGATGACAACTGTTTTCTGGTTTTAAAAAAAAGAGAAAGCAAAGTTAAGTGAAAGCGGCTTTCACCAAATTGCGTGTTTACAGTTTTTTTGTGTAGTTGTCGTCCAAGTTTTTCTGTACACCGATCCTTATTTTGTGCGCCTCCGGCGACAACTGCTGTTCTCGTGTGTACCCGGAGAAAGTTGGAGAAAGCGAGAAAAAGTACAAGAGAAAGTAAGAGAAAGTACAAAATTCTGTTCTGCTGTCCGTTGCCTCGTTGTCTGGGTCACGAAAAGTAAGCTCATTACGAAATTGGGCTAACGAGTGCCCAAGAAAAGGAGGCGGTGAAAGTACATACAGAGAAAGCAGGGAAAGTAAAATAGAGGATGATTGTCGATTTGGGAGTGTGGATCTGCCTAAAAACGTCCCTACATGAAGTAATTGCACAAGGGCATCTCTTCTGCTTGCCCATCCCCATCGATTGATCTGATCTGCGTTTTCGCTCGCTCTGGTTTGGTTTGATCTATCCGGAGAAAGCACTGGAGAAAGTCTCTCGACCGACCCAGAGCAACACAAATAAATACTTTCACTCTTCAAACCAGATCCTCAACTCAACGCAACGCAGCCTCGCCAAATTGTATGAAACGTACTTGTACTACAATCCTCTATTCTTGATCTTTCACGCTGATTCCTAAATTCGTTGTGCTGCTGACCGAAAACAGGAGAAAGCTGACTTTCTCCCGACGGTTCACATAACATTAGTAACGAATGGAGATGTAATATCTAACGGGGGAAAGCAGAAGACAAATAAAAGAATAGGATCGAGTGAGTGAAAGTCCACTTTTCTCTGGTACAACTTTCTCCGGTACTTTATCCAGGACTTTCTCTCGACTCTCATGTTCGATCGGAGAGAGAGAAAGAGAGGGAGAGAGAGATGACTGGGTGAGATATAACTTGCCTGGGAGATGGATGTATTGTGTAGTGGGTGAGCCGCAGAAAAATTGATGCGGCTCATTTTTGATGTACTTTCTCCAACTTTCTCTTTTTCATCCTGTCTATTTGATTGCGATTTCCATTCGTTTCGTCTTCCCATTTCCATCGCCTGGAGTCCTTCAAGCTCTCCCGTTTTTTCCAGACTTGTTCTTCAACTATTGAGCTGCTTTCTCCACTACTTTCTCCGGTGCTTTCTCCACATAAATTCGGAACAAGACGAACAAGGCTGGTGAAACGTGGGTGTAATCGACTGTGTTCCACCCAAGGATGCATGTTGCTCCAATTCTACGTTCTCCGGGCCTTAAATATTCCCGTCAGCCTCCCTTTTGAGACGATGATGCGATGCAAGTTGACGTTATGTCGATATTGTCATGTTATTCCGTTTTTCTTCGAATCGTTATTCATCTGCCTCTACTATTCTACTCGATATATTGATATGGATATTACATAAAATACAGTGGTGAAAGTACCAAAAATAAACAAAAAAAATGAGTGACAATAAATTCCAGACTTTGCCCGCGATTAAAACGTGGGAATAAAATATTATTATGGAAAGATGCACACAGGGAAAGATGCGAAACATGTTTTCGCACGGGCGAATTATGAATAACGGGATCAAATGTGAGAGAACGAGAAAGTCCTTCATAAAAATTCTGAGTGGGTCCGAGATCGCTGCTTTCTCTCTTCCCTTTCGCGACTTTCACCACCATCAAAAGAGTCGGTGCACATAAATATTTACATATTTGGATAATCAAACGGCGTCGAATGCCATCATGCATTATTCCACAGGCAGCCTCCTTTTTATGGCGAGACAGTATCATATCATATTATATTATATTATGCAGAATGGCGGGCATACATACATGTCAAAGTATCAAAAGGCAGAGGTGGGATTTGGATTCGGATCCGAATTCAGATTCAAATGCAGATCCGAATTCGGATTTAGATTCCTGAAGGAAAAAGGAAAAACAAATGTAAATCTGGGTCTGAATGCTCCCCTAAAAATGAAATACAATGTGCAAGCAAGGTGTTGCAAATAAGGATGACAAAGGCAGGGCCATAACAATACCAATAACAAGAGCAATGGTCGAAGAATGTAGGAACACTAAAATTGAACAAGAGGCAGGATGCGGGATTTGGATAGCCAAACAAGTAGAAAGAAAGCTGGAGAAAGTGGGAGAAAGCAGGACAAAATATCCACGTTTTGGGTCATGTTTGCACGTTTCCATTGTCCTCGCAGATTTTATGTGTGTTTGTGTATGTGTGTGAAGGGAGAAAGTACCGGAGAAAGCACGAGTGAAAGTCGTTGATACTGTCTTGCGCCTGGAAATCCAGGGACTTTATTTCATCCTCACACAATACAAATATTTTATGATGTGATATCATTTCATTCCATTCCATTCTATGCCATGCCATTCCATTCCATAGATATCATGAGCATGATACCTGGCTCAGCTTCCATCCTTGCATACTTCCATCCTTACTTTCACCCAAACCTTGGAATACAGGACATCTCCCGAAATCCACCACGACAAATGCTCTTTTACAGCCTGGAGATGGATATAGAGATTTGGAGGACGGAGGACTGGAGAAGAGACGCCACAGATTTTGGCCTTCTCCCTTCAATGGCCCGGGAGAAAGTCACATCCGACTTTGACTAGATACATCTACCTAGTCTCGGTTTCCCTCTCAAATTCTACCGTCTACCTGCCATCAAACAATATGATTGGCCTCCTATCACCAACGCACCCGGACTTTCTCCAACTTTCTCCACACTCTACATTTTACATTTCCTGTGAATCTGGATCTGATTTCAGTTTTGGCGTTGGATGCGCTCCAATCTAAAGTTAGCGGATGATCAGTAAGAATCGGAATTGGAATTGCGATTCGAACTGTGATTTCAATGGTGGTGTCCTTGTGTTTGGGCTTGGAGAAAGCCCGGACTTTCTCCCAACATTACATACATATTTGTGGATTGTAAAACGCGGTTCGAAATGTTTGAAATGCTTCTGCATCCGTGTGACACATTGTGCGGTGCTTTCTTCATATACTTTCTCCACGTCCTGAAAAGCATGGTGAAGCCATTATGATCATGATTATGTTTTATCTGCCGTACATGTAGATACATGTATGTATATAGAAAATAGAGCGGAGGCTCTTGTAATCGGTTTCATCATCATCATCATTATCATCGTCACAGTCGTTGTTTCCGTGGAAATGCTGGAGCAGCAGTTATGGAACCCGGTCCATACCATGTGCATCCTCCTTGGCATACCACACCACACTAGTCCATACTATGTCTGGCTCTGGTTCTGGCTCTGGCTCTTCGTCTCCCTCCATGACGATGACATACTCAACCAACAAACATAAAAGGTTGTCATGAAAACTACACATTTTATTGCACATTTCCTCTTGCCCCTGCTGCTGCTGTTGCTGCAGAGAGGAACAGACCGAAAACGAAAACGAAAAGAGAAAGCAAAAACATGGCAAAGTTGGTGGTAAAATGTGGGCCGATATTTTGGAGAAAGCAGGAGAAAGCAAATTTCTTGGTATTTCTTATTCTTCTGCTTCCTCGTCGTCGTCGTCATCGCTAGAGCGTGACTTTACATAAGTTGACGCTGAGGACTGGTTCCAGTAGACACGACTAATGTTTTTGTTTCAGCCCGATGATGACGAGGAGACGATAACAATAATAATGACGACGGAGACAACAAACCAGAACGTGGAGAAAAAGCAGAGAAAGCACTAGTGTACTGTACTGTACTGTACTGTAGTACATGCACTTCATAATAAGCCATGCGTGCAATTCAATAGGATACAATATATACAAGATATAGTGCAGTGGTTGTGTGTCTACTGTAAACACATTAGAACAGACTCCGTCTCTATCTGTATCATTATCTATTTCTGAAAGGCCCAACTTGCTTTCTCCACCAATTTTCGTGTTCATTTTTCTAAGAATTCCACTTTTGCATCCACTTCTTCATTTTGCACTTGAGCTACTACTTTACCCTGCTTTCTCCGACTTTCCCCGACTTTCTCCCGCCCCATGTGTCAAGAGCTCACTTAATCTATTAATTATTCATTGTAGGAAACTTTTCATCCTCTTTATATGTATGTATGTATAAAAAGGCTTTACGGTAACTTTAACTTGGCGATCATCCCACTTCACTTGCATTCCCCCACTTTCTCCAACTTTCTCCTGAATACTATTCAGAACCATCCGGTGTAATGTATGGTGGGGAGTCAAGTATTTTAAGTAAAAGTCCACATTAACTTTCTCCCACTTTCACTTGTACTTTCTCCTTATACTTTCACTCGTTATCTTCAGTCAGGGAAAAGGTGCTCACTGAAGCCTGGACTGTAAAATGTAAAATTTCAAGCCACACTCATCCACAATATATAAAGTGAAAGTACAGGGAGAAAGTCTAGCGGTTATCTCTTTCCTTGGGCTTTCTTTGGCTTTTTTCAAAAAGAGAAAGTGGAGAAAGCAAGATTACAATGTACTGTTGAATTTGTACGTTTTTTTGTATTGTATTCCGTAGCATTTCCGTGGGGTGCACAAACTGACGCCTTTGCTTGGCTTGGCTTGTTTGTATTTGTGTGTGTCTGTGTGTCGGAGAAAGTTAGAACTGCCTTTGCATTTTGGCGTGTTTACACAGGCACGGAAGAAAGCGACTGCATATTATGTAGGTTCGTATCAACTTTAAACGGGAATTCATAAACTTTCTCCGCCCGACGAGAGAAAGCTAGAAAGAGAAAGTTAAAGAGAAAGTCGAATTTGGACGCGAAAAGTGAAAGTCGTGGCTGCTGTACACTGTACACAGTACACGGTACATAATATTCAGCTGCGACAAGGACAGCGTCGAACAAAGCAGCCAACAGAAACAAGTTTGTCCTACACATTACTCACGCAGATGAATAATAATATGTGGATGATTCAAAATTCAAGTGCTTTCTCCAGTTTCCAGCTCCAGTTTTGTCCCAGCTCATGCGTTGACAATCAACTACATCCATCCATCTATGCATACAATATCTACAATGTATGCAGATTCTACTTCTTCTCCCCTTTCCACTCTCTTGCTTTCACCCGCTACTTTCTCCAGACCGTAGAACTAAGATCCGACTTTCTCTTTGCACATCCTATCGCATCGTATCGTTTCCTGCAAAAAGGGAACAAAGGCAAAGAAGAAAGTCTCGGCTCGTCTGGAAATTCAGACCGACGAGGCAAAAGGAAAACGGTGGCTGTGTGTTAGGTTAGGTTAACTCGCCCAGTTTATTCCTTGGCACGCCCAACAAGAGCCAAAGTATGTACAGAGTATAGAATTACATTTCCCTTGCATTCTCCACTTGTGTGTATTTCTTCCAGGGAGAAAGTTAGTTTCCTGTTACCCGGAATTCGGCTTCGGATTCGGATGAGAACACTTTGCCCGAGAAAAGTGACAAAGGAGAAAAGTTGCTCAAAACTAGAAACTCAAATTACAAATTACGATCCGCTTTCTATTTTCCACTTTCTCCGATATCTCCTTGGCCTTGCTTTCACTCCGTATTTTAGTGCGAATCTGTCTCGTGAATTAATATTTGTCTTATTTGTCTTCCGGAAGCGATAAAATTCCATTGATTTTTATCCGAATTGAATTTTTGCTTTCTCCACTTTCACTCTGCTTTCACCCATCTATGATGCTTTCACTTTTGTGTACCTTTGCCCCGGTCGAGTGTTGAGTCGAAGCAAATTGGATTTTTGGACAAATGCGCTATTTTTCCTATTGACTAAATGTCGAGGGAAAGCATAGGTGAAAGTACATGGTGAAAGTACATGGTGAAAGTACAGGAGAAAGTCCAAGTCGACTATTTAATTCATCGCGTCTTCACACAGCTTGTTTTTGTTTTGATTTTCCCACTTGCGTTCAATTGTCTTGTAAATTACTTGATGGAGTTACTGTATGACTTTCACCAGACCAAGCGTCAGTCACCCGGTGAAAGTCAGAGCAGCGGGAGAGAAATGGAAAATTCAACGAGGTAATTCGTTCAATGACAGACCTCCACTAATTTTCACTTTCACCCCGGCCAAAAAAACTTTCTCCGTATGGAGAAAGTGGATATAAATTGTGAAATAACAGCAAAGTTCAAAGTTTGTGTGTAGAGTAATTTAATTTATAAACAAAAGTGGAGAATTGGAATAGCAGTTGGAATACCAATTGCATTGTACCAATTGCGGTCGCCAAAATCACTCTGCCCTCTTTTATTTACCGTAAATTACATGTCAGCCTATTATCTACAGAAAGTCCTTTCCGTGACACGGTATCAATTTTTTATTGAAAACAAACACCTCCATCATGACACGGTGGAGACTCGACGAGAATCGAATGGAATTCTAAATGCAGACTTGTTGTTCCCCTTTGACGCGCTTGACGGCGTTAAGAAAAACCACAAATCTCTTTGTGTGTGTCTGTCCTCTTACACAATTCTTTGTCCTTTTCCCCGCATTCTCTTGTTCTCTGGAGAAAGAAAGGAATCAAGATGTGTTCAGCGTCAACATTTCCAATCATTCTTCACGTCCTCGTCTTCGTTCTCCGTTTGAGTTTGATTTTGAGTTTGGCCCGACTCCGCCGCGTCGAGTCCATTAATAACGCGACCATGTATTTATTCTACCCGGGTTTTGCGAGTGCCTTGTGAGTGACTGAGAGTGGGCTGACGAGAATAATGATTTCCAACCCACGAACTTTCTCCATGCCAAAACTAACCAAAAACCCGGAGCCCAGACTCGCTGTGATTTCTTCCCGCGTCTGAGTACACACGCATTTTATACTGTACATAGATACACTGTACATTGTACATACACGGAGAAAGCTAGTTGTTGGCTGCTTTCTCCACTTTCTCTTGTCGTGGTTGGCTTGACTTGATTTTCCATTCCGGTTCTGGCCGTGGTTTTGAGACGGGGATTTCATTCGATTTGAAATGAGATTCCAGGAGGAGAAAGTACAGGGAGAAAGTGAAGGAGCCAGGCACCCTCGGGCACTCCAGCCATCCATCCGACCGTCCATATTCCATTTTCCCGTGTTCTACATTCTACATGACATGACAATATTTAAAATGCACCTTTCTCTCCTTTTTATCTCAGACAAGCTCATGCAATGTGTGGCTAATCGATACCATGTCTGCATGCCCGTCTGTCTATCGGTCTACGACCCGCCATTAACTATCATGTAATTTCAGCGTGTCCGCTGGAGAAAGCGGAGAAAGCTGCTGGACTTTCTCTCATCCTAGTTTTTGTTAAATCTCCAGAAAAAAATCACAGGTAACCAAGGAGATCTATCGTTCAGCTCAAAAATCAAAAGTGACGTGAATTTGGAAAGTGACCCGATTTTAAATTAAAAGTAACGGATGCTTTCTCCAGCAACCTTTCTCAAGGATTTTACGGTTTTCCACTGACTGGGAAAAAACAAATCCTCTGAAATTAGAAAGCTAAGCTGGCCGACTGTTCATTTAAATTAACTTTCTCCAGCGTCGACATCGATATCGAAATCGACTTTCTCTCTGAGGACTTTCACTCCCCCGTAATTTGGGCGACTGTCCCGCTTATCTCGCCGAAACACCAACACCAACAAGCAAACGGTTGGAGATTTTGCGGGCGAGGGGACTTTCCCCGGTGAAAGCTGTCGACATGGACAAGTCAAATATATATATAGACGAGGACAATGGCCAAAATGATTAATTTACTTTCTCGTTCATTCGAGTAAAATGGTAAAACAAAGGGAATTGTCGTTCCACCTAGTAATGATAATATGTGTATGTATGTAAGTATGTACTGGCGGACTTTGATAAATCAAAAGCCGCCCGCACCCCCGCATCAAAATTCAAAAGTCAAGGCTGTCTAGAATGAATCCCCGTATTGTTTGTAAACAAAAGTCGAGTGAAGAAAGTCGGATGAAATGCTGATTGAGTTGAGTCGAGTTGAATAAACTTGACTGTAGTGTGGAGCGGATTATTAAGAGTTGAAATGGAGTGATTAAAGATTCTCCAGTTCCAGCTCCAGTTCCAGCTCCAGTTGACTGCCTCTGAAAGGACTGGAGCCCTTTGGCCTTTGTTTTGAGATGCCAATAATATGCTATACAATACAATACACTCCGAATCCAAATGTGAATACGAATGTGAATAGGAATTCGATTAAACCTGTGAATGCAGATCGACGAGATGATTCCCCTAAACCGGCGATACGGCGACTTTCCCCGGGTAAAACTGATAATTGCCCCGATATTCGTAATGCCTTCATTATCCTCCGGCTCTCCACCTACTCTCTACTTAAGACTGTGTGGTAATTATCCGACTTTCTCTATCCAACTTTCACTTTGACTATCTCTTTCACTTTCACTTTCTCCCGAAATTTCTTCCCTTGCCCTGCCTCCATAAGTAAGTAAGTAAGTAAGGATGGGATGACTCCTAAGACTTTAAGATCCCTTCGGCACAACTTTCCCTTCGCTTTCTCTCCGCCATGATGAGCCCAAAAACGAGCTTAGTTAATACGTACCAAATGCTAAAACCAATGCCAATGCCACTGCCAAATAGTTACGTAACTTTTGCGGGTTTTATCCAGTTTTCTCGCCAAATCTCCGGGGCAAAAGTAGTAAAAAATTCATGGAGAAATCTCGAGATGAGCACCAAAATCTAGGCCTTGGATCAAACTTGAAAATATTCCCGAAATTATGAACATGAAAACGGGAAATTAAACCCAGAGACCTTCGTCTTCTCAACCCTGAAGAGAAAGGTGTAAAGGATGAAATTGAGGAATATTCTCATAAAATCTGGATTAAGGACCCAGAGCGCCGTTTTTAGACAAACTTGATTATTTTTCACGGTGAATTTTATTTCGTTCATTTTATGATCCAGAGAGAGATGAAATGACAAGTCAATGTATGTTTTTGTGATGATTTTCATGCTTTTCCATATAAAATGAATAATCTGTGTAAAATTTTGTGGAGAGAACCGCGATATAGATTGATAGAACAGATAGATGGATAGAACCGATAGATTACAAATGAGCCCTCATCTCATTTCTTCTCGTCTCATCGCATCTCATTACATTGTTTTCTGGAAACCTGACAGAAAAACACAGTGCGGGACTTTCACTTCCCCACTTTCTCTCTCTATCTCTTCCAAATTCCCTGCAGACAAATGCGAAAAATTAGATGGATGGAAAGCTGCACACAAAATATAGTGGCAGTAAACTAATTTACGTTCATTTTAAGTATGATTGGCAATAATTAATTACAAGGATTCCCTTTCCACACAACTGACTTTTTTCTCCGGGACTTTCCATCTATACATCTCTGTACAGTCTCTGTAGGAGTGGAGAAAGCTGGAGAAAGTTTGACTGGGTTTGTTTGTCTGTGCAGATACTGACATTACTTGCTACATTTTGCTGGGAGCTGGAGCAGCAACTTTCACTTTTTACGTTACCTTACTTTCACTTACTTTCTCTGCATTGTTTGCCCGCCTCTGATTGACTGTCTTTCCCATTTCAAACCAACTCAAACCAACTCAACTCAACTCAACTCTATCCTCAACTCTACTCGGCCACTTTCACTGTGGGTGAAAGTAGTGAGTGAATAAGTTTGGGTTGCACCGTAGGAAAATGAAAAGAGGGCATACATACACGCGAAACATATTATACAGGGAGAAAGTTCATAGGCTTCAATGTATGTAGTATGTAACAATAATAATGTTGAAGTAACGGTGGCACGGCAAAAATAATAGTGAGTAGACCGGCTAAAACCTGCTCTGGCTCGGGCTCCACTCAATTTGTACTGCAGTTGATGATGACAGAAGAGAAAGCGGTGGAGAAAGCCGGGAGAAAGTACCTATGTACACATATAGTGCATACACTGAGATACAGTTGCCCCATTCCATTCCATTGTAATTCTTTGGATTGGACACAGAGCACACAATTCTTCTGTCTCTCCGGCTTTGTTTGTCTTGTGTGGAGCAAGAGAGAAAATTTTGTAGGGGACGAAAAGAGAAAGGAGAGAAAGTAGCGGAGAAAGTGGAGAAAGCAGAGAAAGGAAAAAGATGAAGATGAAAGTAGAAAATGAGTGAAAGGAGGATGACGATGAAGACTTGAGAGAAAGCAAAAGCAAAAGAAAAAGCAGACAAGTCGACAGATGTGACATCTGCACCAGGAGATACGGGAAGAGCCAGTAGATTCCTGGTTCATTCCTCATCTCTCCCTCTTCACTCTTCAACTCAACTCTTCTCTGTTGGCTCCGTTTGATTCTCCGTTTCTACTTTCCCCACTTTCCCTTTTGCTTCTCCACTTTTTGCTACTACTTTATCTACTCCAAGGACTCCTCTTGACAGCGGACTTGCCCGAGAAAGTAGAAAGTAGAATGTAGTAGAGAGCCACCAGAAATTTCTCTTTTGTGCATCCATTTATCTACATCCATTCATACATGTATGTACATAGAGATGACAAGCTATACATTTTGTCCCACAGACTCGTATTCATACACTTTTTACTTTCTCTGCATTAAAATCTCTTTTTCGTCTCTTCTGCTTTCACTTCTTCGGTTCCTCTCCATTTTTTCCACATTTTCAACAATTCAACTTTTGCATCTTTTTCCCTTTTGCCTTTTGGTGCAGACAATGGGAAAGATTAGAGGAGAGGAATTTAATATTCCATTGAAACGGCTGGAGAAAGTTGAAGGGTCTCCATGTATGCCTTCACAGCGTGAGAACTTGAAAACAGAGTCCAGAGAAAGTCTGGAGAAAGTAAGCCACAAAATGTCACTTTTTTCTGTCTGCTTTCTCCACTTTCTCCACCTTTCACCCAAGCTAATAAACTAATCGTCGCCATTACCACATCATAAAATTTGGAGAAAGTATACATACATACATATATACAAGAGCGTTGACTTTATTTTTGCTATTTGGAGAAAGTCGGTAAAATTTTAATTTCACCAGAAAAAATCACAAAACTTGGGGTTAAAATCAAAATTTAAGCCAAATTCAAAAAAAGATACTCCAACAATCATTATGTAAAAAAAGATTTGGTGAAAGTATATGGTGAAAGCAGGCGAGGGAAAAAAACATATTCAACTTTAATAAAACATTGGATAGCAGACAGCCGTAGTAGAGGATAGAAGTACATTTCAGAAGTACAAATCGAAAATCTATGCTAATCCTCGCGGAGAGAGCAGATTTCCCTCAAACTCAGACAAACATACAAATACACACATGCACAATGTACAAGACACTGGGGAAAGCGGATCCAGACTCACAGCTAGAGATAAGATGTATGGTGACATGAAGACGGGCGGAGAGAAAGGAGGGGCGGCAGGAGAAACGGGAGGATGTTGCCGAGAATCCTTTGTGTATTGTGTACAGGTGTCTACTTAGTTGTTTGCTGTATTTTTTAGGGATACAGAAAAGAAAGTTTCCTGGGTTTCATCTATTTTATCGCCCTTGCAGCCTTTGTCAGTTTTTCCTTTGCCTTGAAAGTAAATGTAAAGTAGAGTAAAAGCAGGGTGAAAGCAAGGCAATTTCGGCAGTGAGTATTATTATTTTACATTTATCTACAATGTCGGGGCAGGATCAGTTTAGTTTAGTTTAGTTCAGATAGGGGGGAAGGGAGCGGGAGAAAGCCAGCTTTCTCTTACTTTCTCATCTTGGTTTGGTTTGGCTTGCCCGGGTTTTCTGCTGGGAGAAAGTGAAATACCACCGGAAAGGGGAAGTGAGATAAAAAGAAAGCAAAATGGGAGCGACTTGGCACTGGATTTAGATAATTCATTCAAGTTATTCAAGCCAAGCCAACGTAACGTAAAGGGAAGAAAGTAAAGCAAAACAGCTAGGAGAAAGTACATGGAGAAAGTGGGGAAAGTGGGGAAAGTGAAAGAGGTGTCACGTGCAATGTCTTTGTATATATAATGTACTTTCTCCATTCTACTTTTTCCAGCTTTCTCCAACTTTCTCCCGGGTATATGAAGAAAAATGATGGAGGATTCCAATCTCATTGTTTCCTTCATGGCGCGCATAAATATATAAACGAAATGAAATGCTGTGCCGTGTTTTTTATACACATATGCATATGTATGCTGATTTTTATTTGTCTCAATTTCTTTTTCTCTGTTTACAGAACCTCAAGAATCAAATCATGACAACAAATTTATGGGTCGAGCAGGTAAAATTGAATTAACGTGCGTCTGCTTCTATTGAAAATTTAATGTGCCCGCTTTCTCCTGTTTTTTCCCCTGGCTTTCACCTGGTTTTTTTGCTTTCACTTTTTCGGTTCCTTATTGTGTTTACCCGGGTGTACACTGTACACGGATTGTTGGTTATTGCGATCTGCTGATCTTTCCCCAGCGTATTTTGTATTATTTTTTTCTTGCCTATGCAAAAATCTATTCTATCCTTTCCCTTGCTTTCTCCACTGTATGTACAGTATAAAAAATAGGGGATTTACTTTCACCTTCTTACTTTCCCTGTAAATCCTGCGAGTCTCTCGAGGGAAAGGAAACAATGCCACAACATACATAAACCAAAGCCAGCTCTTTCCCCGGGTAACTTTTTCCATACTTTCTCCGACTTTCTTTTAACTTTCTCCTGCCTATTCTCCCCCTATTTTACATGTATATAAATTTTCTGATTACGTCTCTTTAGATTTTGACAATTACCCTTGCATTTCAGCACACACTTGCAAATTATGCACAAAAATTATGCGAGTGGAGAAAGTTGGGAAAAGATAAAAGGAACAGTTTTGTGAATACTTTGGTCGGCGTCCATTACGATTACGACTTGTGGCTTCATCAAGCACTTTTCCTGTACATTGTCCTCAACGTCGCGTCGGTCGGTCGACCGGCTGCAGGCGAGACTTTATTTACATGAAAAATTGTGTACATACACACAAAATGCACTTGTATCTGGTGAAAGCAGATGAAAGAAAGTCGTTGCCACGTTTTTCTATATGGCTGGACTAACAGGTGCATTCTACGTCCTGCAGTTTTGCCCTCTTTGAAATTTACACATGGGACAAATTAGTTCTCTGCCGTTGGCTGCCTCCATTTTGACTACACACTATTCACAAACATTAAAGGAAAGGAACAAACTCCGGGAGACTAACCGTCTGGACTACATGAACTGAATGACAAAAACTCCGAGAACATGGAGAATTTGGGAATAAGGGAGCATTTTGTGGTGGGCCCCAAACTATTCCAATTTTATCCATGTGCAACAAAAACAACCCGGAGAATTAACACAGAAAGCATGGAGAAAGCACAGAAAATTTTAATTAATTCCGCCAACTTTCACCGCCAACTGCAAATGCTGCAATTTTCCGTGTGTACATTCGGTGAAAGTTTAACGCTGACTTTCACTTGCTGAATTTTCCGAAATTTTCACTCTCTGCTGGACTCAATTGGAC
>JAQIVE010002981.1:0-18159 GCA_034698285.1 Sminthurinus bimaculatus | reverse complement strand
TTAAATGCTTTTTCACCCCTTGAATCGGCCTATGGGGATGAATGACCTATACCACTCGATCAGGCTCATCGAGATCTGCAAATTTGCATAGGTTTCATTCAAATCCCAGCCGTGCACTTGCTGAGTGTGCATTGTTAGCACCAACCAAACTACAAATTAAGCAAAAATTTCATGCATTAGTGAAATACATCATTTCTTTAAAAAATGGAAAAACTTTTCAGAAAATTCATACACAGGTGGAAGAAAACAAAGGTTTTTTCTTTGCTATTGAAGAAACGAATAATTCACAGTTTCTAGCATTTTTTTATGAAAAATATATAGTAAATGTCTACGAAGTTCGTACTGCAAACACGAAAGACAAAGACGAAATTTCAATAGCTACATATTTTGCAGTTTAGTCTCGTAAATGTGTATATTGTACACATCTAAGACTATCATAATTTTACCATAATAGTCGGTACTTCACTTTTAATTATTATCTTTTTTACATGGTACACAGTACACACACAAAATAGCAATTTTCAGACTTTTGTCCCAAGATTTTTATGAACTAGCATGAAAAAATTAAGGCATATTACCTATTTCTTATCATATTATACCTAAGTAATGAGACAAGTTTAGAATGTGACATAGAATCTAAATGTACCACCACAACAACCTCGAATATATAGTTATAGCTTTCTGTATTTACCACATTAAGTATTACTTACATTATATTATCTGTGATAAATAAAATAATTTATTACAATGTCAAATCGTAACAGAATTATAGTTGTAGTAGTCCATAATAATACACTGTAGATTATACTTTATAGCTTGAAGCTAGTTACTCACACATCTATCTATCTACTCATAATACATCACTTATGATATTTGATATTTGGTGAAATTTGGTTACATACTTATGTGTATATGTATTATATCAAAATATGTATTACGATCACAATTATTATGTTATGAAATTTCGTGTGTCTAGTGTCTACTCTACTGTCTACTTAAATAAATACACATTGTGCATTGAAGGGTGTGGAGTGGGAGCTGTTCTATGTACAATGCACATATTTGATATTTCACGAGCAAAAACGTAAAACGTACTGAAAAAAAGTGAGTTTTACTTTTTCTCACAGTGAATCAAAATCAAAGGCAACATAATATCCGTTCTCACGATAAATTTTTGCCATTGACCATGATAAGCATTTATTGCTTGATTTATCCCTCAGAGTTTAATGAGTGAGCAAAATGCAAAAGGGATGGGATCACACATCACACATATCATATATCATATCAGTGTTATGGGTTATGGACAATGGACTGCATAATATTGCAAATATTATGTATGTAGTTGACCGTTCTTAATTTTAGTTTTAATAGTACATTCGCACTATATGTAGTTACAGAATGTTGATCTCAGATAAAACAATAATAAATAGACATGTACACATTCATATTATATACAGGTGACATAGTCTCTGTGGCCTTAGTTGCCATAGTATCTGCCTCAGGTCGATCAGTCATGTATCTAGACGGATAGAACACATACATAAATATGAGCAAATTAAGAAAATGATTGTATTTAAAATCTTATCAGTAATACCTTCCAAATCTAATTGTAGTTTAATTAATCATGATTCTTTGAACGATTGATGGAAGCTCTATACTCTCTGTATAATTTTAAAGTACAGTTTTAACTATACCTACTCAACTTTGTACTGTAATTTCCTGTTTACATCCTATTGTATTATTTTATGTCCATGCGAAACAACACAAGTAAAGGATAAAGGACAGATTTCCTTCATTCTTTTCACATTGTTTGTCATTACTTAATCATTCATTAGGTAATATCTATATACAATCTACTAAAATTACATTAGAACAAGTGCACGGGGAAACCCGTGATTTCTATCGCTTAAAATTGGAAATGGGTGATCTTATAAAATTTTTTGTAATATAATGAGAGGGCTTAAGAATCTTTTCATCCACAACAGGATACAACTAACTACC
Source organism: Sminthurinus bimaculatus (assembly GCA_034698285.1). Classification (NCBI taxonomy): domain Eukaryota; kingdom Metazoa; phylum Arthropoda; class Collembola; order Symphypleona; family Katiannidae; genus Sminthurinus; species Sminthurinus bimaculatus. The sequence goes on along the minus strand of JAQIVE010002981.1, from coordinate 16,158 downwards.
TGTACAAAAGTACAAGTTTACACTATATTTTACAATTTTACAGTATGGGGGTAAAGGGTTGAAATTTTCGGAGGAAACAGAAGAGTCGGTGTCTAAAACAGATAATAATGTATGTATGTATGTATTGTATATGCCTTATATTACTCTCTCTACTAGACAATTTAAGCATTTAAGTGCACTAGAATTATCTCGTTGGAAAAGTGCAGCAAGCTAATGCATCAAATCATGATATGCCTACACATAAAAAATAACTTGCCATAGGGCTCTCAAAATATCTGTTAAGAAAAAGAATATCCTGAGAAAGAAAAACTCTCAAAGTCAAAAGTACCCTCAAAACCACACCACACACTGTCTCTCTCTTTCTCATAATCTGTGATATAATAATATACATATACCTATACTACATATACATGTAGATCGAATGAGAGTAAAATCTTCTATGTATATGTCTAGTATATCACCTGTATACTGTATGTATGAAGCCGAACCTTAAATCAAAGCAACCAGAAAGAAAAAGAAGAGTGTGTAGTATGTATTTCCATGTAATATCTACAGGTATTATGTATGGACAAGGGAGAGAAAAAACTCGGACAAAAAATATTAGAGAAAATTATTAAGTATGATAATATGTATTGTGTATATTGTATAGTACAAAACAGAGGAGATATGGGCGGACAGTAACTTTCTCATAGTGTGGAAACAAGTTTTTGTGGCTCTTTTCTTTTGCTTTTGGCTTTGGTTTTGACTTTGGCTCTGGTTTTGGTTTTGGTTTTGACTGGACTGAGGGAATACTTGTTGCGGATACGGACGGACGGACGGAGGGATAGTAACCACTATAGTAAAATCAATCCTGTAATAACACGGATAATAATATGATATATCTAATGTGATTCTGTCTATATTATGGAAAAAAGATGAGCGACGACGAGAAGTTAAATTCTCCATCATCACACTCAACACAACAAACAATATTACAATTATACAATACATACACAATACGAGCTGTACGAGCGAGTAGTACATAATATTTTGTATGTATTAAAAGTATCTATATATGTATGTGTAATATATGTACAGGATACAAACTCTTAACTCTACTTCATTCTGAAATGTGGAAGAAAGAGAAAAGAGAATATAATATTATGTAATATGTTTTAAGGCCTTCAGGGAAACGTTGGATGTTCTTCCTCTCGACTCGGGAAATTTCTCACAGTCAAACATCAGGAATGAAAAATATAAGTATAATGTATAATGTAGTATATTAAAATTTACGTGTTACATTAAAATGTATTGAATAGGCATTAAAATATTTGGATTGAGCATTAACTAAAGGTACATACACATCCAAAAATCCAAATCTAACACCCAACACTCCAACACCAAATCCAACACACACGCACTGAACACTGAACATTGAACACACAGCTTGATGAAAGATGAAGCCAACTTACGATTAACCATTTTAACGTTCAGCCAACAACAACAAGTTGAAGTTGAATGGTAAATAATGCGTGGCCCATCCATTCATTGCTCATGTTCATGTCCAGCCGAATGGGAATGGGAATGGTCCTTGTGTAAATTACAAGTTGTACACATACATAAATATTGTTTTTTTTCTTCCATTTCTCCGTCCTTTTCTTCTGTTCATGAAGAAGGCTGTTCATTGCTCATGTAAGTATGTTACTGGTCAAAGTTGTAAATGTGCCGTGTGCATCGATAAACCATTACCATAATTTTTCTTACTAAAATTCCATTATCTAAAATCTACAATACAAATCTCCAAGTCTTCGATCTTCGATACATCCAATAATTAATAATTATTACCATTAGTATTCTTCGATTCGGAAAGGATTCAAAAATGTTGATTGTACTTTTATTGCTACAATTCACCGTACAAAATGTACAACTCGAAAGGGTTGATTGAGTAATATACCAAGACCCAAGATCAAACTTGGATTATTATGAAAATCTTCAAGTTTAATGTTTAACTCCATTTCAGTTCAAGTCTTCTTGTTCTTCAATGATAAAAATTTTATATCCAATCGGTATGTGTATACATTCGTATCTGTATTTGAAAAAAAGGTTTAACTTACCAATGTGTATAAATTGCATTATGTAAGTACCCAAATAAAATGCAATAATAATATGCACATTTTTTCGTGAAAAAAATGTGCCTGTATCACAAACTTTGGATTTTGCATGGATGGATTAGATATGGAACTCTTTACCTGTTGTGGCACTCTTGTTCTTAAAGGAGTCTCGAAAGGTGGCCGTGGGCAAAATTCAAGTGTGTGTGTATGTGTCCCTATATATTGCCTGTACATAATAAATAATAATATTCATTATGCAGATGATGGATTAGATTATTTATAATGTGTAGCGTTTTTTCAAGTCGTCTATAAAAATAAATACAATTTATATTTATAGCTATATGATAGTTAAAGTATGTAATATTCCTTATTCGTTCACGCTCCATACTTGATGCTGATAGCTGATCGTTAATGTTGTTATCCTATCGTATCGTCTATCATAATATGTTTTGTAGATATGTATGTACTTACATGTCCATACTTTTTACTTACGCACATGCCACGAGTTGCATCTTCCCAATTCGATATACATTATTATTATGATTATTACAGTATTATGTTTACTCGGATTCAGATTGTATTGTAGGTGTATTTATTGTACATGTAATTCAATGGTGGAGGGAAGAAGACGAAGAAGAATCAGCGGCAGCAGAAGAAGAAGATGATGTAGATTGACGAGATTGTAGAGTAGACGCGGAAAGAGAAAAAAAAATACATAGATACATTATAAAAGTATGCATTGTGGGTATAATATTGTATATTGTATAGTCTAGCATGTCCATGTATAATGTATATATTGAAGAAAAACAAAAGAGGGGAAATGGTTCGGAGGGAGAGACGAGAGAAGAGCGAGTGGAGAGACGACGGAAAAATTGCAAGCCATTCTGTCTCAAGTCAGACTCTGACTATGTACCTATACATATTGTGAAAGGGCATCGTCCTATGTTGAAAAAAATATCCCGTTTTGAACAACAAGCTTTTATTCATTCCTTTGTGTGCTGAGCTAAAGCAAAAAGCAAAGCAAAATCACTGTATGTATGTACACGTACACTGTTGTACACTTTTCTATATACAGACGAAATAGATATCCTCTCATAACTCCTGTGTAAATACTTGGCATTAAGATTGAGATTGAATGATGAGTACATACATGCATGTACATTGTATACCTCTCCATTTTTTTATCCTGTGTGTACTGATATAATGTCCATTTCATGCATTTTATATTTATACACAATGTGAAGAAGCCGAGGATGAAACGGTCTGAAAAAAGGTATTGAGAAGAAACATGAAACCACAACTACATAATATACATGATATACAACTTGAAATAGGTAACAAGTAACAAGCATAATATTATTATGTACTATGTACAAGAATAACAGCAACTGTTCCTGAAATCATGAATGTGCAGAGTACGAGTATAGGATCTTTTTTAGTTGAGGCAACTCGGGAAACTTTCAATCTGAAAGCATTTCAGATTCTTATTCGTTGCATATTTAAATTTCCGTTTACTATAGATAGAAGGAAGTCGGAAACATTCCCAGATGCACATGGAAAGATAGTTACCCATTAAATAAACAAGTAAAGCAAAATAATATGCATGTACAAAGAAACATTGTATATTGTATACATATCAGTACATGCTTGTAAATACATATTGTAAATGGTGAATGGTGATATTACTTGCTCGGAATTTAGTCAGAAATCCAAATCTCACGGAAGAGTCACGCATCTTCATCCTTCATCTTTCTTTATATCTTCACGTTCCTTTTCCTCGAATCGAATCTCGAATGGAAAATATAATCAAATCCCAATCTGATTCCACACATTCACGTTTGGAATATCTAATGGCAGTTTAACTTGGGTTTTACATGCATACAATAAATAATACAATATAATATGGTCCTTTTATTGTACGTACATTTACAAACGCAACGTTTGTCTGATGTGTAAAAGAAATTATTCAGTTTTGCTGTATATTTTATATTTACAGTACATTTTAACAGCTGCAGCTGCAAAAGAGTTGTTCATTCTCATATTCATTTACACATACTCATGACAGGAGATTCACGCACATGACAATTCGTATAAAAGTACATGTGTGATGTGTGTACAATGTGCACACATGCAAAACCCTTAGAAAATCAGAGATTGCATGCAATGTTTAGGTTTATCTCATCTCTGGATATCTTTTCTCTTTCCCTCGATTTCCTTTTGTCGATTCTGATCAAAAGTTGTCGAGAATACGAGGATACAGATTTAGATGGGGAAAAGAGACAAATAATTGAAGGAAAATATCAATATCAGAAATCAACAGTTTGATGAACATTGTATTGCATTATTCCACATTATTTTGGTTTCTGGTCTGCATTTGATAGGTAATATAATAAAACATATTATGTAGTTATATGTAGTACAAAAAATTTCTACAGAGTATATCGAGGAAATAAAAAGTTTTCACTTGTTCGTTTTTGTACGATACATTTCTTCAAAACTAATAAATACTACCTTCCTATATTCCTATACTTATGTATGAAATATGAAAGCATGTATATTGTATATGTATGTGTGAAGAGTGAAAAGAGCCTGATTTGTAAAAAACGAGAGAATCAGAGAGAAATCCAATTTAAATTTAAAGCAGAAAGGAAAATTGAAGCACTTATTACCTATTTGTAGTTGGTCCATACAGATAATACGTATGTATGTAAGGAGAGATTAAGGTACATACATATTACATATTACATGTAACATGTAACTATACAATGGGCATTGAAAAAATGAAGAAATTATTATACGAAACACAAATGTACAATCGTGTATAAAGTGTGTTACATACTCCCCGTAATTGTCTGTTGTATGTTGTATGTATACCGGAGCCATGTAAATATTTCGTATTGGAAAAGTGTAACAAATACTAATGGGGAGCCATTACATGAGCATGGACATGAACCTGAACACGTTACGCTTATACATAATAATATTACATACTACTAACTACAAACACTGGAATACATACATGGATTAGAAACTGGAAACTCTTGATTCTTTCTCCTCTCACATCTCCTGATGCTCTCTTCATCCCCTGGATTCCTGGACATTTTATAATTGGTGGTTTCTTCCACGTTCCACTGTGTGTGTGTGTGTCTGTGTGAATGTGAATGAGAATGCAGATGCACCTCTATTGTCTATTCAAAACTAGACAATACATGATACATAAAATATACAAAGTTCAAAGTTCAAGCTTGTGGAAACCCACAGTTATTTTCATATTTTTATGATAACCAAACCCCAAAGCAACCTGGCTTTGGGTCTTCGGCATTATCACTACATATGTATGTATGCGGTACTTACTTACATATCGCAATTATTTAATCAGGTATGTTGTAAGCACCTGTGCATAGGTAACTAACTTAATATCTGATAATATTTTTCCAAGTCGAAGCAATTCAAGACAAAATACAAACGAGCACGTTTCGGATACAAGGAGAAAACCTACTCAAGAACATAAAATTATGAATTGCGACCCGATCTGCATTTTCCGTCAAAAGGCCAAATCGAGTCATTCTGATGGCCGGAAAATAGAGGAGCTGCAGAGCATTACATTCTCTGTGCTTAAAACTGTAGCTATTGTTTTTTGCGTGTCGAACTCGTTAGCTAATTTTTACTATTGATCAGTTAAGCTCCAGGAATATTATATATGCAGTATATTATGTGTTTTCAATATAATATAGAGAAAGCATTTTTCTTTCAAAATTCCAAAGGGAGCAATATAATTCAAGTGATTTCTCATTTCTCATGATAATGTAAAAAAAACAGAGGAGCAGCACTCCCGTACAGTCCGAAGTCTCGTAATACAGAAAAAGATAGATTAGATGAATTATGGGAGTTTTAAATGTATCGGGAGTAGAGAGATGTTAGATATGAGATATATATATACTTATGCATACAAAACTCTTAGAAAATACATACATTTATAGATATAGATACGTATAGTATTCCCAAATATGCCAGCGCAAGGTATTTTTACTCCGATTAGTCTTAATAAACCTAGAAAACATAAGGCCTTAATGGTTAATGGCACAGAGTACAGAGAGTATAGATGGAGTGAGAACAAGATTGCTGCGGTGTGTGTGATCGCCGTCCAGCAATAAGTCACCCAATCTCCTATAGATAACACGCATAATATATGTACACAGTACACAGTATAAAAATATAAATCTCAACCCTGAACCCTGAATTTGGCCTGAATCCTGAATCCATGATAATGATAATGGAAAGGAGGAAACCCCGATAAACAGTATTATCTATCTATACCATCTAAATATGTACCTGCATGTATCTGGATCTGGAGAAAGATCAAGTGCTTTTTCCATTTGTATGTATGTACAATGTGCAGTGTACCTATAGATTATACATATTTTGTACAGTATTTTATTGTAAGTCGGAGCTTGAAGAAAAGTGAGAGAAAAATTCGAATCCCTTGAAGCAACTAACTCAACTCTTGACAAGAGTCAATAGGTCATCGAGTATAGCATAATATATAATATATAATAATGGAATACGGAATACAATACACAAAATGAAATATTTATCAGTATATTGTCCGTAAATATGTATATAGATAGTAGATACAATATAAGTATTACAGTATTATATTGCGAGGAAAAGAACCAGAACAAGACCAAGACCAAGACAAAAGATCACAGGAATAAGAGAAAAGTTGGGAGATCGTAAGGTTAGGCTTTTGAGTTGAGAATTTTTTGAGGAATGGATAAAATATAGCCATGGGGCACAATAATAATAATAAATACATCCAAGTTACCCAAGTCATGAGAGTTGAATATGAAGTTCCTCTCTGTTTCATTCGTTCTCTTACTCCCCATTCTTTTCCATTTCCATATTCCTCTCCTTTTATTTTACCTCCGCCTTCCTTTTTTTAGTGATAGTGGCTCTTTGGTTCTTTTCAAGAATTTTGTGTGTACTTGCTCAGTCAGGGCAAGTTGTAATTTACTTTAATTTGGTTTTTTGGTGGTAGTGTTGTACGTTGTACATTATATTTACTACATGCATAAATGCACAGTAAATAATGTATAATATACAACAGTATGTAAGTAAGCATGAGTAAGTACTTACAGCATTTACATAGCTGTAATATTGTACTTGGCGTAGAAGGTTGAGATAATCGTAATCGTGTATGTACTATGTACCCCTGCAATTATTCTCTGTGCATAATGTACATAGATACATTTTTAAGTTTTGAGTTACCTACTTAGTTGATAAAGGCTCGGAGACGGAGAATATTTTTAGGATTATTAGGCGGAATATGAAAATCAAAATTCGTTTCTTCCCTTTAATACATGTTATATCGTATTATGGATCCGTATTTTCCCCGTGGATCTTTTTTCTCCTTGTAATATAATATTATTCAATAATTTCTAATTCCGTTTCTTTGTAGCCGCGAACCTGTTCACCGTTCACCGTTTACTCTTTTCACTTGTCTTGAATTTTGAGAGCTTACCTTAGCTTGCTTATACATACTTGTTTGGGCAACTGGAGAATTTAAATTGCCCAACTGATTCTGATTCTGATTCTTGAGGGCTCAGTCAGTGCTCATCTTCTTTTTCCAGATTCCTGAATCATGTTCTAGTTCTAGTTCTTGTTCAGGAATAATACCTAAGTATACATACGGTACTTATTAATTATTAATGAGCGGATAGTATCTTATACATACATATAGGTAGTAGAAACTCCAGGCAGTCGGTCGGCCCACTTTTCTACTTATGTATGTACATGTATGAATATTCTTTATATAAAATATAAATACAGGCTCTTTTAAACTGATGCAATATGATAATGATGATGAGTAAAATGAAAACATTCAGAGCCTGTATTATTATATTACTCTCCTTTTGTTTATGGATAAGGGATAACATAATATTGTATTTATGTGTCCATACGAAACTACTATTTTCAACACTACAGAGAAAGGTTGTAGTAGTATGACCATTGATGTGACATTTAAAGTCGAAGTGACGCCGAGTTAAACAGTAATGGTCAATTAATCGAGGAAAAACAGCAAACATCATTTATGTACTCATATACATACATTTACATTTGCATTCGAAGGTGTTAACCGTTTAGTGGGAGCCTGAAGAAAAACCAGTTTTTTGCATTATTTAATCGTGAAGATGGGACAAGTGACAAATGCGGAAAATGAATGACGACAAAAAGAATAAGTACTATACTATATAGGCATGTGGTATGTACAATGTACACATTACACATACAGTTTGCCCATATTCCATATGTCCGTTTGAATTGACAGCTGTCGCACGACAGCGACATCAACACACATTCTTCGTCCCTTGTCTTTTTCTTCCCCTTCATTTATCATTTACGTGCACGGTAAAAGGTTAAAGTACTGCATTCTACTAGTATATCGTATATCGTACATCGTACACATATCAAAAGGATAAATTGATAAATGAGAGAAAGGAATACGGGGCCATTTCAGTACGTAGGCTGGCAGACACTTTTAGGAAAAGCAAAAACTAGTGAAAGTGGACCAATCACAAAATTTTAGTGACACAGCTTTTTGACCTAGTGAAAGTCAGGTGAGGTCAAAATTCCATCACTGCTGTGACGGTCGAAAGTTTTGTATACATAAAAAAGAGACTAAATCTATCTATTGCCTCTGGTAAAGTTTTCGGATATAAATTTTTCCCGTGTATAATTACATTTTCTTGTTGGTATGACGGTATATGTAAGTATTTCTGCTCGATTAGTGGTAGAGTATTTATATTAGAAGCATTCTTTAGCAAGTACTTAAAGAATACATAATGTATTTGTGTTTGTATTATGAGTGATGTTATGTTGAACAGTTGAATTGTGTAGTACATAAGGACACATTACAAATATGCTTAATACTTTTGTTCGACAAAGAATGGGAAATGGAAAGTGGATATGTTGTTGTATGTCTTATGTAGGTAGAAAGAGAGTACAGAGTACAGAGACAACGCCGTATATACATAATTGATGGTCTAAACACAAACCTACTGAGACAGAAATGAAACGAATATTTTTGTTGTGCACATTAAGCAGATGCCATGAGTAATGAATATGAATTCATAATTAATTCTCTGGTTTCATGTGTAGCTTGTATTTATTTACTTTTTGTGAGCATTGAGTATGTACTTCATAAGTACTCACGCTTATTTACATACACATTTATTTATGTATTTTATAAAACGTGCAGATAGCTATAAGCAATATAAGCACTGTGCACAGTTGGTATTGGTATAATAAAGAAGAGGTTGGACACTTTTTATTTGCTCAATTTTTTAATTTCAAGCAACGTCTGCTCTATTATTTTAAAAAGGTTGATGTATAATGTATAACTTCATTATCACTGACCCTATGCCAGTCTTGGTGTTGTCAACTTTATAGCAAAACAAAAGTTGTCCAAGCCCTGTATTATAAACGTTTTGAGTAAGGATGCGTAATAAATGTATATATGATATATGTATCTTCTTTAAGTATGTTTAGCAGATAAAAATACCAGGTTTAAAATGGTCACAATAAGATGCAACAGTGTTGAACCTTTCTTCGACTTTGACTTAAAAGTAGACACACATATTGTACAATAAGCATAAGTAATATGTATAGTGTGTATAATGTATTTAATATTACTTACTTAAATACTTACAGCGTTTGCGTTGGTGTTTTCGAACAGTGTGTATGCGTAAATCTCCCTTTTCTCGACTTGCCTCGATCATTCACATGAATCATGAATCATGACCCACTTTGACCAACTTCTATCTTACGTTATGTTATGCATGTTGTCATCATTTACCATCTACACCGTTTGACAGTTTACAGATAAATGATATTATTATTACTATTATTATCGTGTTATTATTCTTTTTTAAGTAGGATAATTAAACGCGCCGTCGACAGATTTGACAACTAAAATGCTTAATAATATTATTACATACTATAATTTAAACGTATAGTGTACATACTTACACAGAATTGCACATTGCGATTAAAGTTAAAGACATTTGTGAACTAATATCATATTTAGTACATGATGTATTGAATTACGCACGACTATGCATAGCCATGGTACATGCAACCGTGTAATTGAAATTTTGGTAAATCCATAGGCCAAATATGATAAATAACCATGCTATTATGATTATGACTAGTAACACAATCATTTTTACTTTTAATTACAGAGAACTTCAAGAGGACAAGAGCTCCTTGACAATGTTTTTAAGCACTTGAATATCATTGAGACGGCTTATTTTGGTCTCCGGTTTTTGGACGGCAATGGACAACCGGTGAGAACTATTTTTCAGCTTTATTTTATTTTTTTAGGCTATTTACTTACCTAGATCTATAAATCATTGCGGTAATTGTCAGCGTATAATGTGATAAAAGATAAATGTGTGAAAACGAAAGATGAAAGCATTTCAGTTAGAAGTATTGTATGCATGTTAATGGAGCATTGATTACAGATATTTCTTGTGTTTTTTATTCTAGCACTGGCTCGATGGAAGCAAAAGTGTTCTAAAGCAAATTTCAGGTACAAAACCAAATGTACAGATTATGAAAACGCACTTTGCTGAATAAAAAAATACCCATTAGAAAAACAACTTATCTAATCTCATGAAAATTTGATGAAATTTGGCATGATTTTGGTAATTTTTGATGAGATTTCTATGGTATTTCATCAAAATTTTACAAAACTTTGGTCAAAGTTGGTAAAATTTACGATCAAAATCGAGTCAAAATTTTATGATATAAGATTTTTTTTCTAAGGTACATCTACATGATAGTAGCATGAACTAATAACTAATAAGCAATAAAACAAACTATTATTTTGTAAAAATAGACACACGGACGCTATATTTTGGAGTGAAATTCTATTCCGTCGATCCCTGCAAATTATTTGAGGAAATCACCAGGTAAATACTAGTGCTCTCCACGGATACTTTGACGGATACTTGGCTTTTTTTGTGTTTTGCCCTGTATTTCCAAATCTACCCGTACTAAAAATCTGGCAATGACGTGAAAAATTACCAACATTCCAACAATAATGTTTATGTAAAAAAAGTTTTACAATTTGACATCTTTCTGAAAAATTTTCAACGCCAAAGTCAAAAGTACCCAAAATGAGTATCCGGGTAAATACCCGGATACTCATTTGGGTACTTTTGACTTTGGCGCTAAAATTTTTTCAGAAAAATGGAAAATTGAAAAAAAATTTTTAGATGTACTTCATCATTGGAATGTTGCTAATGAATCTTGAAATTGGTAGATTTTTAGTACGCGTAGATTTGGAAATACAGGACAAAATACAAAAAAAGCCAAGTATCCGTCAAAGTATCCGTGGAGAGCACTAGTAATACATACACTACCAATTACGAGAATGACAAAAATGACGTCTAAAATTATTTTTTGCAAAAGCATTCCAGAATTTTTCGGTTGAATGGACCGTTAGCTGATAGGTTTTTGCTCTCTGGTAGCATAATGTAAATGCATACAAGTGTACACGTTTTTAAGTAGACCATTTGTCGTTCACGAGCCGGCAGTCAAGTCAACAGGTGCAAAGTGTATGATGTAAGGTGTATCGTTATTCGTTATCGTATCCGTATCATTGTATAATATCATAATAGTCATCATAATGATTGTGATATAGACAAAGGAAAGGAAAAAATCGTTTCCTGTCCTAATATTACAGTATTTCCTGTACATACACAATACACATACAATCATTGATCTTGTATCCATGTAGTATTCATGATGTAACCGAAGAGAAAAAGCATAGGAATATTTTTACAGCACTGCTCCAGGCTAAAGAAAACAGGGTTATGTTATTTAAGAATTTTACAAAATTTTCAAGATAGAGAGAGCTAGAAAATTTTATATGATGCATGATGCATTTATGATGTAGGTACTTTGCAAAATGTCATCATTCATGCATACTTAATAAAATAACACTTAATTAATATTTTGCTGTTTTTTCAGGTATCAATTCTTTTTACAAATCAAAAAGGATATTTATCAGGGTCGACTGACTGTATCTAACGAGCTGTGTGCCGAATTGGGTGCTCTCGCAGTACAATGTAAGCATTTCGTTCCACTCCTTTTTGAAACTCCATTTTAGATTTCAGAGGAATTAAAGAAAACAGGACGAGTAATATTTATCAATTTTGTCTCCTTTTTAGCTGAACTAGGTGACTATGATCCCCGTCGACATCTCCCAGGCTACATATCCGAATTTCGGTTTGTTGCCAATCAATCCGAAGAACTTGAGGCTTCCATTGCAGACCTGCATAAAACTCTCATGTACGCAGAACTTTACCTTTTATCTTTTATCATTAGATTATTTTGTCATACTAATACTTATGGTAAATTAATGTTATTTTAATTTCAAACAGTGGGCAGGTTCCAGCTAGTGCAGAGTTAAGTTATTTGGAGAAAGTAAAATGGCTCGATATGTACGGAGTCGATCTTCATCCTGTGCTGGTGCGTTTCTGACTTTATTTTACGAAAATTATATCTTTTAATTATATCCAATTAAATCTTATCTTGTATCTTATTCGTCTACGTTTTGTTGCAGGGAGAGGACAAAATAGACTATTTTCTGGGACTAACGCCATCAGCCATAATCGTCCTTCGAAATAAGACTAAAGTTGGCAACTACTTTTGGTGAGAAAAATATGCGTACTTACCTACTAATCATTTGTTTCCCATCAAATTGTAAAAATAATCAAAACCTAATAAACTAATTGTGAACTTTAACCTTGCAGGCCTCGTATAACTAAGCTTTCCATCAAGGGCAAATATTTTATGATTCGAGTCAAAAGTCGAACGGTAAGAAAAGGAGATCAAGTAATATCAACCTTTGTTAGTAAAAATCTAAAAATCTTGAAGTAAAAAATTAACAGCACTTCTAACCGTAAGTTTCTTAATTAATTTTGAAAATTTAGGAAGAGCAAACTTTTGGTTTCGAAACTCCGTCCAAGTCTGCCTGTAAACACTTGTGGAAATCCGCATCAGAGCATCACACCTTTTTCCGCCTTGTCCAAGTTACGCCAAATCCCCATCCAAATAAATCCTTTTCCCTCGGTTCACGATTCCGCGATAGGTAGAATATTTTTATTTTTTCACATTTTAAAATAAAAAATGATCAAGATTATAGACGAAAAAAAATTTAATTTGTCTTTTTTGCCTTCCAAAGTCGTTCAAGTGACAGTTCTGCGAGGCGGAGAGCTCAACCCCAGTTCATTCGTATTCCAAGTCGAAAGTACACCCGCAGATATGTTGAAGGAGCGGCTAATGACACGTCGAGTATTCACAATCAAAGTCAAAACAACGAAATGTACGGTGACATTTTTCCTAATATACATAAAATTTTCGTAATTAATCGTCCTAATATCTATTTAAATTTAACGATAAAAACTTGTAGCATTTATTTCAAAAATTGAAACAATATTCTCCCACCTAATCCAGTAGATCGAAAGCCAAAGAATGGACTCATTCACGACAGGAGAATGAACCCTCGTCGCCCAAGTCGGTGAAGAGTAGCAAAAGTGTCCAAGCGAATTCGAGAAAGTATTCTGTTCCTAGTCCACGGTCCTCTAGATCAGCTCATGTGTCTTACGGCCATGGTCACAGTCACAGTCACCGGAGGTCACACAGTGTCGAGAGCAACAGCTCCGTTGAGTCTGTTAGAAGACATTCTAGAAGGTATAATACAATACATAATTGACTATGTATTTATGTATGAGTTCTCCCTCAAAAACTGTACCTAACGATGAAAAATGAAAAAATGTATTAATTGAACATTTAAAATCCAGATCTAGGAGAAAATCTTCAGACGGCGAGTCTGAAACAAATTCTACTCGTAGCAATAAGAAAAGATATCGTCATCGTCGAGCCTCTGGTGATCGAGGATCTGACTCGGAGTCCTGTCGTCACAAACGGAGTCATCATCATCACCATTCCGAACCCGTACGATGGAAGGAAGCCACCATGGTTAGTACAATTTGATACAATTAATTTATCAAAAATCCTACAGTACATAATTATTAAATTACGGGGATTGATTATACCTATTTCTTTTTTCCACAGACTGTCCCTGCAGTTCAGTCCATATCTAATGTAATAGACTTGAACAACAAAGAAAACGGAAATAATAATGCTTCCCAGGCCCTTCACAACAACTCCAATTCCAATAATACAAACAATAGTACCAATAATACTCTCAATCAGAGCCATCGAAGTAAGAGAAGGAGTAGTCATCACACGCGGAAGAAGGACAAAGTATTGTCGGAAGAGTTGAAGAAACACTTGGACTTTGAATTGATCGACACAAGTGGGATGAGTTACGAGGAATTGAGGAGGATCGGTTACAAGAGAGTTGAAGTGGGACACGAACGCGAACGAGAATTAGCCCATTCAGTGTATGCCTTTTTCAGCTTTTTAAAAATTTGAACATTTTTATCCATGAACAATTTCTTTTCTTAAATATATTATAATACTGATTATTATTTCATTATTCTGAGTAGTAAGTCAGGTCACTCAGGTCCAGAACCTAAGAAGACTCCGACCCAGCAACTTCAACTTTTATCCGGAGATTCGCCACCTCCGCCTTATTCAAACATTGAAAATTTATCAGTGTCAATGGGACATCAGCAACAATCATCGTTCGGGTTGCCAAGTGTTAAAAGCTTAGCTTCTACGAGTCATTCCATCTCATCTTATAACAATAGTAATAATAATCATACAGCTGGTCTCTCGTAAGTTAAAATAAACTGAACTAATAAAGAACTCGAAATTTTCTTATTTACTTACTTACTGAGCCCTTGGAACTGAAAATTTTATCCCAGTATTAAATATTTTGTAATTTTTGTTTTTTTACAGGAAAGAGCTCAAACCATCCCAAGAAACGCCAAAGAGGCTCGTAACCCACCACAGTAGCAATAACAATCAAACTACTAATAATACTAGCGTTAATCAGAATAGCCACCTTCAAAACTACAATCAGTGCAGGTCCACTTTGACTTCAACTTCCCATTATGATGACATGTCCCACTCTCAGTCACCCACCCAAAACGCCATGAGCTCACATTTAAAGCAAGACATTTTCCATGATAATTCCGACTCTGGTCTGGGAACGGATCGAGAATATTACAGGTTTGACTATACTGAACTGCTGAAACTCTAAATTATATGGTAGTTAGTTATTAGTTATTATTGATAGTTAGTTATTATTGATTAATTTAATGAAGGATGCTAAATTTTGACTTGTTCAGGGGAGGAAATTTGAGCAGTTTATCGTACACGCTGAGCCGTCGAAACAACAGCGAGGCAGTTCCCCAAACCCAAAGCAGTCACGCGTATGTCAACCAAGATGCTTTAGCTTCTGACTACTGGAATTCGTTGAAGATGAACAGTGAAAGTTGCGACGCCGAATTCATGAGTTGGGTAAGGGTTCTATAGTCATTTTATTTTTTATTATTGCATTAAAACTTCTTTTTTACAAAAAACTGATTAGGGTTTTTGACTTTTGACCAAATAAATAAAATACAATATTTTTGTGATTTTTTCAGAATCAAGCTCGTAGCAATGGTCTAGCCATCGACAATCAAACGGGTTCAAACCTGATAGAACAAAGAAATAATGTTGGCTCATCCAGTCTAGAAATGATTTTGAGTCCACTGTTATCCAGTAGGACGAGGCTTTAATATTTAATCAAGTATATGTATAAGTAAGTAATCTAAAGTTTTAAACTCTTTTTAAAGACCAGTGATTGTGATGATCAATCATAAGTACACATCATACTTAGATAATCATTTTTGTGTTGAATATATTATATAGAATGTTAAATTATAATTAGGCTTCGGAACCTCGGGCTAAACGAGGGCCTCGAAAAGCAGCAGGAAAACCTCGTGGTTTTCCTCGATATCGAGTACGAAACGAGGGCTGGATATTTCATTGAAATACAAAAATCACACAAATAAAAAATTTTAGCGACGCCAATTGTAATCCAATT
>JAQIVE010002980.1:0-18163 GCA_034698285.1 Sminthurinus bimaculatus | reverse complement strand
TCCATCTTTCTCTCTGTGTGCTTGTGAATTTTGAAGAAGCTTCGATTTTCACTTTGCATGAGAATCCGGCTCTGGATTTGGATCTACATTCACATTCACATTGGTATTCATATTCATATTCATATTCATATTCATATTCATATTTGAATTTGAATCGCCCGGATCATTCATCAAGGGAGGGTGAAAGTACTGTATATATGTACTGGGAAAAAATGACTATGCGAAATAAAAGAAATGGATGGATATGGATTTCCAGATAATTGAGCGTAGAAAGGCTTTATAGAAAAAGTGTGGAAAAATGTATGGAAAAATATGTTGGAAACTCCTCTCAAGTCTCTCTTCTCCGTCTTCTCTTTTATTCTTTTTTTTTGTACAGGCACAAATTTAGAGTCAGTCTGCAGCTGCCTTCAACTTTGTACAGAAATAGAGAAAGAGAGAGAGCGAGAGAGAGACGGAGAAAGTACAGCAAAATAATATGGAAATATGAAGGATGAGGAATGAAAAAATTGAAATATTGATGATTGTGAAGCTCCATCTTGGGAGTTGCTGTCTCTCTTCTCCCTCTCTGCACTTCTCTCATACTCGTCTCCTCCTACTCCTCCTCCTCCATATATACTGCACTATAAACTATAACTTATATGTATACTGTATAGACTACCAGTTTCAGCTTATGCTTTTCTTTCACGAAGAGACAGACAGACTTAGACTTGTGGACCAAGAGCAAGAGTGTATGCATGTAATATGTAGTTTAGTGTAGTGTAGGACTGCACGGATTTTTCCTTGGTGAGACATGAAAAACAGAGCGAGGGTTTGTAGAGTGAGTGCCAGTGGAGAGTCATTTCTCCATTATACTTGTAACTAACACAAGTGTATAATCTACAAATGCATATCCATAGCCATATGAATGGAATCGAGTGGAATGGAAGAGACACAGAGACAGAGAACAAGAGAGAGAGAGAGAGAAATGGAGAGAGAGGATGTGAGTAAATGTGAATCCGGTTTGAGAGGGAAAGAGGAGTCAGACAACGAAAGTGAGGTAAAGTGAGGCGAGACGGATGTACAAAAATTGCAAAACTGGATAAAGAGAGAGAGAAAAAGAGGAAGAGAGAAAGTGAACTCTTCCCCATTGGATTTCTTTTACTCTTCTGCTTCTTCTGCTTCTTCTTTGCCTCAAACTAAGATGAGCTGACTCGAGTTGAGTTGAGTTGAGCTGCTGCTCCTGGATTTTTTCCAGTTTTTTCCTCTCCTTTTCGTCAAGGTTTCAAGGTTCGAGTTTCAACTCCAACTCAGACTCCGACTTGAGCTCCAGCTCCCTATTTTTTCCCTAGATGATTTTTCTCTGTAATTCGACTTGTGCTTTTACGTATAATGTACGGAGAAGAAGCTACAACTAAAACTACGTATTATGTATGTATTGTAGTACATATGTACATACAATACATACGCCTGGTTTTTATTTTGTATATGTATAGCCATATCTCTCCGTACTTTAGCTCGCTCAATGTTTTTTCTCTGTCCTCTCCTTTTCCCAGGCACACCTCCATTTCCTCCTTTTGAAACTTTTAACTAACTCGCATCATCTTTTTCCTTTTTCCTTGAGTAAGAAGTAAGAAGCTTTATTTCTTTTCCCCTCCTGGCTAAAAAATAAAATAACTGTTTTTGTTCCTTTTCTTTGTCTTCTTCTTCTTATCCTTCTTCTCTTGCTTCTATTTCTTCCGCATTTCCTTCATTCTTGTTTGTTTATCCACATCTTGATCTTTGTCGTGATAAGCAAGGGAAAGCAAATATCACGATCCGGATAAAAACAAAAACAAAACCAAGATGGCAGAAACAAAGATTGGGGAGAATCTATGAATCTATGGGAACAAGTTCAATATCTCTTAAATTTGTAGACTGCTAATCGGAAGTAAGTCCTAAAGTCCTCTTGAAAAAACCCCATCAAAATCAAGGATTTCGGTCATTGATTCTCCATCGTTGAAAGGAAATATTGTGTTTTGTGCTATCAATAAAAAATGTTGCTCTGATTTCTTGTGTACACACAAATGTTGGTAAAGTTAGGGCGTTTTGGAAAGAGACTAAAAGCTCGTGTATGAGGACGGCTTTGAACTCGGAATTGCGGAGGCTCCGTAATGTGGCTATCGAAACTGGAGAATAAATTTGTGGAGGTATAAATATGTTTCAAGAGAGAAAAGGCAGGAACAAAAAAAAGGAGCGAAAGAAGGGGCACACATAAATTGATAAGGTTGGCCATAACGACAGATGGAATCACCACAGTTTTTCACGACTTCCTTCGCCATATAAAACCCAAGAGCTGTGACACATAAATACATATACATATATACATATTATATGTATACATAGCTCTCTCTGACTTTCTCCCGTTTCTTTTATTTTACCACTTTTCCCTGACCACAATCTTTTATTTCTCTTCTTTTCGTCCTCAACCTTCCCTTATGTACATATGTATTATATGCTCTTCTTCCCTCTTTAATTCCACCCGTCTGACTTTCTCCAAGATGCATACATATGCATGTGTACTTTGACTTTCACTCTGCTACTACTGTGCATCATGGATCATGGTATAGCACGCCGTGCTCAAGGCCTAATTTCCCGCCTCCATCTCAATCTTCATCTTCATCTCTTCCTCTCTCTCTCTGTCTACATCTTTCCATATCATCTTTCTGCTCTTTTTCTTTTTCTTGTAGTCGTGAGCCGATACACATTTTTATTTCCTGGATCCTCGATCTGCTCCTCCTCCTACTCGGGCTACTCCCTCCCCCATCTCTCTGCGTCTCTCTCTTTGCCTTTGCTCCAGCTCCATTCGAATAAATAAGGAGGAAAAATGAAAGTGGAATCGGAATTTGTAGTTTGGTGAAAATGGAAAGCTTTTATGTCGTAAATTTTTTTATGTCCTCCGCCAGTTTTTTATGTACATAATGTGCATGATGTAAGTCAAAGCCAAGCCAACCAAACCAAACCAAAGTATTAAATACAGACTAGCCTTTGTGCATGTGCATGCATACACACGCATTAATAATCCACGATATATTATATGTATAATGTATATTTGTATAAGTTGCAGACTCATGAAAGAAGACCGTATGACTAATTATTAGTAATATATCAGGGGAAAGTGAGCATTCACTTTTTTTTACAAGGACACTTTACATTTTTACGCTTATGGTTAGTCAAAAGTCGCATTTTCCTACATACTACATACAATACACCCCATGAAAATATTATGGACATTTTCCTCTTTGTCTTCTTGTCCTGTCGCTCCCGCTTACAGACCAACTTTGTCACTGTCACGAAGGGAGCGACAAAAACAAAGGGAAAACAAACTACTGGATGAAACTTGCCATTTGTTTCGGTTTCTTTGGTGGAAAAAATAAATAAATACTTTGACTGACTGGCTTTGAAAATATGAAATTTCGGATGAATGAAAAGAAGAATGCATTTAAATGTATTTTGACATAGAAAAACATAAAAAAGGGACAATCGCCCACTTACCACTTGGAAGACAGAAGAAATAGGCCAAAAGTGTTAAGAGGGTTCCACTTCGAATGATCACCATGGCACTTTCCCGATTCCGGAGAAGAGAGATTGACTATTTACTTTTTATTGAGATTTATTTATTTTTTTTACTTTGTATTTTTCTCCGTGTACTTTTCCCTGCTTTCTTTTTCGAAATTCTAATTTTTTTTGTGTGTCTTGGCTTGTAGAGTACAATTTAATTTATTTTTCTTCGCTCTCTCTCTCTCTCGATTTTACTGTATGGCTTTGGCTTTAGCTTTTTCGTGAACTTTGACTTGATACTTTTTGCTCAAACCTTTGTTGGTTAATTGATGTATGTAAGTATTGGCTGTGTCTGTGGCTTCTTTTTTTGTTGACGTCCGGTCCGTCCGTCCGTCCGTCCGTCCGTCTGCTCTTCCTCCCTTCTCGCCGGCTCTCCGCTAAAACTGAGCTTGAGCAAGAGACCAACAAAGACGTTGTGAAGAGGCAGTAGTTGTGGTACAATTATTATTATTATAAGTATTAATGCTATTAATATTATTATTATTACAAGTTATTGAAGGAGTAGCATTACAATTATTTATAGTATCAATCCTATTATTTATATTATTATTATGAGTATGTGAATACGAATTAGCTGTAGTTTTAGTTTTAGTTGTAGGAGAAGAAGAAGAAGGACGACGACGAGAACGATGAGAAGAACGACGACGACGACGACAAGGAGAGGATGAAGAAGAAGAAGATAAAGATGAAGAATAAGATTGAGATTGAGATTGAGAACTAGACCAAGAAGTAGAAGACCAAGATGATGAAGATGAAGAAGGAGAAGCTGAGCGTATTAATAATAATAGTAGTATTATTATTAACCGACTAACATTAAGATCGAGTTGTCGCATATTTATCTCCATTGATGGGCATTTTGCTGGGGATTTTTATAAGGAGTTGAACAAGACGGAGACGCAGACAAAGACAAAGACAAAGACGAAAAGTTGAAATTGAAATTGAAATCAAAGGTGGTGATAATTATTGCAGTTGTAGATGCTATGACGACGATGATGAATATAGCAGTGGACAAACATGGGAGACTGACCACGTCCAGACCATCAGAAGGGGACAGAAAAGGAAAAAAGGATAGAATAGCAGTAGCAGCAGCACGACGTTGATGATGACGAGGACTGAGATTATTTATCCAGGGACTCATCAACCACTCTGATCATTCATTCATTTATTTATTTATGTATGTTTCCTTACTTACTTACTTACTTATTCATAATGCAAGTGAACATGATTAACTTGGTCTCTTGTGTCTGTCACCCATCCTCATTTATACTAAATTATTTAGCGACCAAGTTTCCAAAATGTGCTGATCGTATGTGTGCTAATGATGATGCTGATGATGATGAGACGGACAAAATTTATTATTTAACTAGTTACTTTTATGTGTGTATGTATCAATTATTATATCAACAACTTGTTCACTCGGCAAATCTTCTCCTTCCTCCGTCCACCGTCCAAATTCTATGGTTAATTATGATTATAGGTGCGTTTAAAATACACAAGCACAATTAGAAATACTATGATCTAGCAAATTGCACTGTTCACTGGTCAACTTTTATGATTTATTTTAATCCCGTTCCTTTTGATCCTTCCGCCGGTTCAGATTTCAGGTCAACTCAACTCAAGTCACAACTAAAGGTCGAAGCACACAATCCACAATCCACAATCCTCCTCACTCAATCCACACACTCACGCCAAAAATCCTTGGCTTGGCCTGACCGGTCACCTCATCTTGACCAATGCCCGGGATCCACAGTCTCGTCCTGAGATTTGGACCAAACACGGTCCAAATTGACAATTTTTTATAAAGAGACAAACTTGACTTGACTGGTTCACTAGACAAGATGATCACAAGCAACGAGATGGACTGGTGCCGCAGAAGCTTGGACTTGGACGGTCGGACCAAGACAACAAGAAGAAGGGGTCACTCCTCAGTGTCAAAGGTGCGTCAGTGTCAACGTCAATGTACGCGGTGGCCTCTCCCTGGATGTCCAAGAAACTGGCGGTAGCCGCTCCTACGTGGAAATTTGACCCACGATCGACTCCTTCAAATTGACGGATTGACGACTGACCAACGACGTTCTTGCTTGTTATTGCAGCAACTGATGATGACGGTGATGATGATGTTGGTGGACACGCTTCAGTTGTGTCAATCATTACCGCGAGAAAAATGCAAATAATTAGTTCAAAGTATAATTATTTATGTATATCCAATTATATTATTTATCCTTAGGTATGAAGAGAGAGTGAGATGAGAGATCCAATCACATCAATATATGTATATTTATATTTATAAATAGTAAATAATCCTAGGTAATGCGAATAATTGTGAGATTTGTGAGCAAATATGAAGTAGACGAACTAGAATTATGACTATATGTATGTATCGTATTTAATATCGGAAGGGAAGTTAATTCTAAAAATCTAAAAACTAGACACAAAACGGAGTCGCAGTCACTCTTTCACTCACAGTCACAGTCACCGCGAACACACTCTTTTTATTTTTATTACTATTATTAGTATTTTTTTAAATCGTATTATTTTTCTTGAAATGTATTCTCCTTATTTTTTGTGTCCAATCCAAAGGGATCGAATCCAATGGAATTGAATTGGGTTAAGTTGAAGATGGAATGTAATTGAATCGGAGTGTCCAACTCTTACTCGAAATCCAGGTTCAAATCCAAATCCAAATCCAGATCCGAGTCCAAGCCCATTGAGAATCTATTGGAGATAGATAGTCCACAGGCTGGTAGCAAGAGTGAACAGGAATTCAAGTTAGTTGAGAAACACACACAGTAGTTAGACAGTAGAGTAGTAGTAGTAGTAGTAGTAGTATAGAGAGTAGCAGTAGAGAGTGAGATAGAGAAACAACAGAGAGAGACAGAGAGACAGAGAGAGAAAGGGGAAACTTTCCCTTGGATTCTTCTTGCAGGATTGTCTTCTCCGTCGGTCGAGAGAGAGAGATTGAGTGAGCGAGGGAGCAAGTGAACGGGCTCGAGAGCCAGCGAATGCAGAGCACAGCACACCACACATACACATGAACATGGAGAAGAGGAACAGGAAGCGAGAGCAAAAGAGAGAAAGTAAGAGAAAGCAAAAGAGAAAGCAAGAATATGTATATTGAATGTATAGTGTGCACACATACATAGATAGAATAGATATAGGATAGATAGATATATGGAGCTTGGATGTCTGTGTGCCTGTGTCAATTGGACGTTTGAACAAGGGGTCTGGATTGCCGAGGAGCGACTTCGGAGTTTTTCGTTTTTTGCCCCCCTCTCGTCAACTAGAGAAAATCGATCTGAAACACTGAGACTCCGCCCCTCAAAAGGAATCTCTAAAGGCCTTGCCCACTGCCATGCTCTCCATCCTCATTTTATCTTCCCATTCTGCCTCTTCTTCTTCTGCTTCTTCTTCTTCGTGTTCTTCCTCTGCCTCTTCTCCTACTTTCTCTCGAGCTTTTACTCCTTTCTCTTTTACTGGTACTAGTGCTGCTGCTGCCGCTACTTTCACCGCTTTCTCCATCCATTGCTCCATCCATTTCCCTTGCTTGCTTGCTGCTTTCTCCATCTCATCCCAGCCCTGGTTCTGGCTCTATTCTGCTCTGTCTCGTCTCTCTCTCTCTCTTTTGCTCCCCATCCCACGTGATTCCGATTTCATCTTTCTTAACTTATTCCTCTCGCTTTCCCTCTGTAGGTTTGCCTTGGCCCCTTTTGGTTTGGTTTCGTGCAAGCAGCAAGGACCAAACGGCTCCCACTTTTCATTGTTTTCTCTACTCGCCCTCCTCCATCAGTCTCTGCCTTTGCCTTTCTCCTACTTTCTCTTACTTTCTCCCACTTTCTCTCTCGCAATGCTGGTCTCTGGTCTCGGGCTTTTGCTTGGCTATTATATCTTTGGTCTGGTCGGGTCTGGTCTGTGCTGTGGGGAAACAATTTTTCCCTTACCTACTCTCTCTCTCTCGCTCTCTCTTCTATTCCCCATTGAAACCAAGAGCCATAGCCTCAAGAAGCAAAGAGGACAGAAAGTGGAATAATAATAAAAGGGAATACAGACGAGTAGTACAACTTCATTTTGCTGCGGTCCATCCCACACAAGTAGACAGCACAGCACAAAGCATAGAGTATACAGTATACAGACAGACAGACCGACAGGCAGACAGTAAGTAAAGGCATGAAGAGGGAGAAAGATATGCAAATTGAGACCAGTTAGATATTACTTATATAAATACATAGACACACTTGGCCATAACACACCTGCAGATAAGATACGCAACACGCCACGCTCTGCTCTGCTACGACACGATACAGTAAGCAAAGAAATGAAGAATGAGTGTAGTTTTATGCCATTTTATATATATACACAATCTATATGCAAGACTTTGGTCCCATTCACGCATCTAATTATCAAGTAAGAGCTCCTCCTCCCTCCCTCCCTCCTCCTCCACCTGCCTAAATAGACACTCGACTTTCCCTCCGATTAATCATCTCCCGCTATATAATAACTACACATTTTACATTCACATTTACATTTACATTCACATCCACAACTACACACATACATATACACACACTTTCACTTTAGCCGAGTAAATGGATGGAGCTCTTTTATCTTTCCCAATTGCGTGTGCAGCAATGAGCCTGGAAAAATTGCCCTGCTGCAATCTAATTTATGGTTATGGACCAGCCATGTACATTGTACATTGTACATACACTGTACAATGTACGTCCATAGACATGCTTGGAGACTCCTTCCTCATTAAAACGGAGCTTTCATTTCATTTTCACCAACATGTATGTACAATGTACATACATTTTACATGCTGCCCATTTCCCCATTTGTATTCAGGCAGCAGAGATTTAAAAGTGTTTACAAAAATGTGCAAAAAACTTTAACTTTTCACTGTATGTAGAATAAGGAATAAAATTTGCATCGTGTAAATTATATGTATTTTATATTCAGTAATGGATTCCGCAACTTGTTTCATTTTTTGAAAAAATATACATAAATACGCTAAAATGTCAAACGACAATCTATGCGCCGGGGAATAAAGACTGAAACACAAAAGTGTTAATCTGAAACAAGTTTACAACGTTTATTGTCCTTTGTCATGCGACCTTTTTATTCTCTGGGTATCTCAATCTGAAAAGAGAGAAAAAACTGTTGATGATATCGACTGGCTCAAGTGAATTCGTGTGGGACATTCATAATCAATTTGTACAGGAGTAATTATGAACAGTCGTACGTTGTACGGATAAAAGCAGGGACACTGCATATTATGTACATTGTACATACATCTATGCACAATTGAGATGCGAGGGAAAGCGGCCTCTATTGTTTTACCACAGAGACTCGTCTACTGCCACTTTTGTATGTAGATACTAATATTATTGTTATCATTATTGCCACAGTCTATAGTATGGTGTTGGAAGGTGTTGATTGTGATAAGTAAATGCCCGAGTACGGGTGGTAGAAATAGTAGGGATTCGATAATGGTAGTAATTATTGATAATCCTGACTTATTGCGTGGCTCGCTCCATCCTCGGTTTGTGCACAACGCAACTGTACATATAAGTACATATTCACGTAGAAGCCTCTGACACACAGAATAACGTGGCTGCCGACAGGAGCGGCTGAATTGATTCAATTTATAGCTGCGTCCCCTTTCCATCCTTAAATTGCAGGATGAGGGCAACGTTTTAAAATGCCGAGCAAAAGCTCCCAATCTCAAAATGAGCAACAGTATATTTATTTATTTATAAGCGGGAGAAACGTTTTCCTAGGCAATAAAGATGATTATCACGGACTATCGTTGAAAATGCAGTCGAGGCCTGATTTTCTTTAGTCTAATTTATTCTAATTAAGAAGAGAACAATGAACCAAAATTTTGAACAATATTTTAGAGGGAAGAGAATAAGTAAATAAACACCTACGCGCCCAGGGATAAGCAAAATAAAAAGGTGAAGCTCGTTTCTTTACAATTGCAGACAAGCATCCATAAAGGTCAAATTCAGCTTAAGTCTTCAACCTGAGGCTTGGAAAAAAGGGCAAGAGTACATACAGGGGAAAGTGAGTCAAATGACCAAAACCACGCCACCATATACGGCTGACATACATACATACATACACAAATAGTTAACCTAAGAAGACATTAAGCGTAGCACAAGAAGAAGATGAAAAAGAACAACCACAACAACAACAGCAAGAAGAAAGACAGAGAAGTGACATGACCAACAAGGAAAAAGGTGGTTGTTACATACGTACATACATACTGCGTTTGGGAACTAGTGACTGGGAGTGAAGGTTTGTTGGACTCCCCGCCGCCACTTTCCCCACGCCACATCACGCCATACCCACAGAAACATCCAAAACTATGTACCTATGTGTGTACGTTGTACGTCTAGATTCAAGGATGGAGGGAACAGTTTTCTCCGCTTCCTTTCTCTGGTGCCTTTGGTGTGTTTGTTATTTTTCCAGCACTTTTGTTGTTGTATCGGGACGGGAAGAAAAACATGTCGAGCCAACTCCACGTGTGAACCAACCAACCAACCAACCAACTCTGTACTATGTATAAAGTATACAGCCACACTTATTTCAAGTCTAAATCCAAATCCAAGTCCAAGTGAAAGATCTGAGAGACCAGCCGCACAACAAACCAAAGGAAGAAGAAACCAAAGGAAGAAGAAGCCAGGGAGGAACAAATATAAAATGAGGGAAATGGTAAAAAAGGAAGGGTAAAAATTACAAGGGATTTTCCTTGTAAGAAATCCATACTTTTCCCCCGCTTTTTCTATTTCTCACTCAAACAGCCACATAAATAAATATGTACTGTGTATGTATGTACTTATGTATGTATGTAGGTGTGCGATGGACACGGAAACTTAGCACACAAACACGCACGCCAACTCTACTCTTTACTCCATGCAGAGTAAATACACAAAGCAAAGCAAGGCAAGGATACATATCACACACAGAGAAATACACTTATATGTACTCTTGATACTCCCACCCAATCGTGGATAAAGGAGAGGATGAACTGAGAGCAAGACGAATGTCAAGGAGAGGGAGCAAACAGGAAAACTCTAATCCCAGCCAGTCACAACGCCGACCTTTATTGATAACCTTAACCGTGCCTTTTTTTTCTCCGACTATTTTGCCCACAACCCCGCTACTACATACATATGTACTATTACTACTACTTTAACATCTCCGTCTTTTCAAGGCAAACACCATGTCCAGCTCCATTTTGATATCAGTCCTTGTTTGCTCCCTTTTCCATTGTCATGGTCTCTTATTGCTGGACCTGTTTTGATTTTTTCTTTGCCCTTCATTTTGTCAAGTAAACATTTTTTCAGCGAGGCATGTTTTGACTTTAAATCTGTTTGTAATGAATCTGCAGTTCAGAATCTGCTGGACATTTTATAAAGAAAATGATGATTTTTTCAAGGTTTTTAAGAAAACATGTGATGACTTATCCGAAAAGATTTCTGCAAGATTGCACTTTTATTAGAGGATGGAAATTCATCCAAGCATTTTATGGTCAGTGTACTTAAACGGCTCATGCAAATTGTATGTTTAGCCACATCTTGCTGGTGCATAAGGTCATTTAAGTTTTTTTAAATGATACTCCTGTCCAGAGCTTATGATTATGTTTTCCGCCAATTATGACCCTCGACTGTATAAAGAGGGAATAGAAAGTCCTGCTATGTACGATATTTGATGGATGGACTGATGGAGAAAGTTGGGTGCTGAATCTGGATTTCTAAATAGATGTGTAATGTGAATGGAATCCAAGGGAATATCCGCTCGGATTTTCAATGAGCAGTGTTCCATGTTTCCTATTCCGCTGCAATGTACATACTTACATACATATATACACGTAAACGAGAGTCTGGAGAAATACATAGATAGGACGGGAGGATGAAAAGATGATTTGGATGAGTTGTTGGTCCATGGCGCAGTTTTTTTGTAGCGTGCTAATGATTTCCTTGTGCGAGGGAAAGCAAAAGCAGAAACAGAAGAAGAAGGAGAGAAAGCGACGGACTGCTGACTGACTGAATGAGCAAGTAAGTGAGTGAGCGAGTGAACGCAGACAGACAGAGTAAAAGTGAAGAGGGAATGTAGAGTACAGGTAAGGAGAGAAAGAGAGAGAGAGAGAGAGAGAAAGTGAGTGTGCCCTGCACCGTAATATAATATGAAGGCATGTAGACAGAGCGAGAGGAGAAGTAGGATGAGGAGGCAGGGAGCCTAGAACCTACAAAGGAAATCTGATCGATGGATGGATGAAGAGAGACGAGCAGAGTCTTCATAAAGATTATCCGTCCGTTTTCCTCGAAACAAAAATGAGCTGACAGCCAGGCCAAGCCAAGCCGAGCCAAGCCAACGTGAGTCGAGTCGTGTCGTGTCGAGTGGAGCCAGGGCATTCCAAGCCAGCTTCTCTCATTGTCTCTCTCTGTTTCTCTCTATGTCTTCTCCATGTATTTATGTTTGTGTGTCTTTATGCTTGTGTCCGTTTCCTTTTCTTTGATCTTTTTAACCAGGATGATGGCTCTCCTCTGACCCCTTCTCCCGCTTTCTCTCTTTTCTTGTACCATATCGGGCTCCTCCATTTTCATGTTGTTGTTGATGCTCTCCCTGTTTGTCTAACTCTAGCAACTTCTTTCCTTCTTCGCTTCTTTAATTGTTAGCTCAACACCGGTTTTGGTTTTATCCACACCACTCTTAATAAAATTTAACGGGGGCTCTATTTACCTCAACTCCAAGCCTCATTTTTCTTGGTACGTACTTAATAGTCCATCAATTTGTGTGCTAGTTGTTTTTGTTTGAGCTGAATCTCCAGAATTAGCCACATTTTTCAAATATTTATGCATCTATGTACTGTAGCTTCTTCTTTTAAGTCTTCTTTTCTTTATTGAGTGTTAGTTTACGGCTTAATTACGCCGCATTTTTATCGCCCTACAAAATTGATGAAGAGCCGGGATGAAAGGAATTCCGTTGCTCCGGGTTTTGGTTTTGTTGCGAGCCTGTCAATATATTTTTTGCCCTGTTTTTTTACCCGTTGCCCCGGTTCTTCCGATGAAATACAAGTAAGTATGGCATGCCAGGGAACGTGTTGTCCATTCAGAATAATTCGAATTTAGGAAATCAGTGCAGGAAATATCTACCAGAGAGAATGCACTTGTTTCTTTTTTGTTCTGTATTTTGCCTTTCTTTGGCTTCTGCTCTTTATTCTGGACTCTCTATGTACATGGTACATATACATATAATAAATACATGGTGATATTTATTTACATATATGAGTCGGAGGTCCTTTGATGTTTTTGTTTGATTTTTCCTTGAGCTCGACTCGACCCATCTTCAATTTTCCCGAGCTGTTTTGTTTTGTCTAAATTTTTGTACGTGTGCCTGTTGTTTGTTTGTTTGTTTGTACAGTTCACAGTGTACAAAATAAAACCACGGACGTCAAAACCCGGACGAGTGGCAGTACCAATTTTTCTTGTGTATGTATGTATGGATTTATATAAATAATATTCCTGTGAATTGTATTGTGTTGTACGTATGCTGAGAAATCTTTTTTCTTAGCCATTTCTTGTATGTGTATAGTGTATAATGTATGTGTGTTCCCTAAACTTGGACTTGTTCCTGTCCTTGTTCTTGTTCTCACTCGTCTTCTTTTGATTCCCGAGAACTCGACGACTCGATTCCATTCTGTTTCCTCTCCAGCCATCCATACATGTGCATACATATAATATACATATATACATATAATATTGGAAGGGTTTCAAGAGTCAAAGGAAATAAATCGATTCCCATTGCCCATCGCTGTCTCCCCCTTTCCCCCACAATCTACATTCTACATTCGACAGTCTACATTCTACTCGACACTCTACTCTACACGTACAATACAATGTGCCAGTACATTGTGGCTGCAGAAAAGAATTTATCCATGTACATTCATTGTACATACTCAATGTAAGATATGTGTATGTATGTATTATGGGGTGGCAATTTTTTCCTGCACTTTCAGCATTTCTCTCAAAAGTCTGTATTTCGCACTCTATTTTTCTTGTTCCTTCTGGCTCGGCCACTTTTCCCTGACTTCTTTTGCTTTTGCTGCCGTGGCTTCACTCCTACTCTCATAAAATAAAGAATAGTGTGTGAACAAAGTAAAGGCTCTGAGCGTGACCTTTTTCCTGTGGCTTCATTTCTTCCATTGTATGTACCTTGTACATACAAAAGTAACCATAGAGATATAGTTGGTAATTGTTTTGCAGGGAGACCAGAAGAAAGAGGTCACATTTATTTATTTAGGTCTAATAACTCAAAAAATGGGAGGCTGCCTCGTTCTCTTTCTTTCTTGCTTCTATTTGAGTTTGGCTCTCCATGATTTCTATGCGATTAAAATTGTCTCCTGAAGACTCCTTTCTTTCCTTGTCTTTGTGGGGAAATTAGCTTAGCTTTGCTTATTGTCAGCGGTGCTGATAAACGGCGAGATGGTGAAGACTGTAAAAGAAGAAGCACAAGAAGAAGAAGAAAAGGAACGAAGAGGGTAAAAATAGGAAGACGCCTGCGTAAAAATTGGAAGGTGATGCATTCGCTTATCACTCTCACTAATTTATGTTCTCTGGAGACTGAGACAAGAGTTGAAGGAGAGAGTCAGAGAGAGACAAGAAGTAAAAATGATGTGGTAGAAGAGTAGAGCAAAACACAGAAGAGTAGTGTAGAGTAGAGTAGGAGGCTCTTCATTCTTCATGTTTGTGTGTGTACTTATTCAGAAAAAATGGATGTTTCTCAGCTGCAGCTTCAGCTTGCTTGTGTGTATGTGTATGTGTATGAGTGTGTCTATGATTAGTTTTGCTGTCTGCTCATCCATCATCGAATTTGGAAGGATCCGCTTCATTCTCATCTCCTTTTCTCCGATCCACTGAAGCTTGGCTCAACTCAACTCCAACAACCTCCTGTCGCTATTTTGAGAGCAGGAGAGAGAGAGTGAAAGCAGGAGTAGTACCACAGTAATAGGAGGTCCAGCCTTTATTAATAACATCCGGGTTGCCACTTATCTCCTAATTGTGTTAGGCCTCATTTAGTCACAACAATAACAAAGCGTGTGAGACAATTACGATAAATGACAAACAGGCAGCTCTCCATGTACATTGTACATTGTACATATTCATCCTCCATCCTCTTGTCTCCATTATCGAGAGCTCAAGGTTCCCGGGTTAAGTTTGCACCACAGCTAAACGACTTGTTATCCAACTAACTGATGAATATTGCTTATTTGGCTACTCAACTAACTAGTTTGACATTATTGCCCATGTACACTGTACATATGAATAATCAAATTGATGATCAATTCGATTTTAATACTTGTGCTCTCTCCCTCCCAATTTTAATTTCCGCGCATTCGAGTAATCGAATTTTTATTAACGTCCCAAAAATTTGCGGCTTTTACATCCAGCAACTAGATTTCCATGCTCCGCAGTTAATATTTTCTTTTAATGTGCAATTATTTTTGGACGAATTTTGTGTGAATTTTTTTGCATTGTTTTAAGCGAGTGAAAGCTGGCACTGCAAAAAATATGTTTAGTAAACTGAGACAAAAGAGAACGTAAGAATCATGGAATTATAATGGAATGCAAAGAACAAGTGCTGAAGGAAATCTAAGAAAACATACATATAGAATATAGAGTCATACATAGTGAACAAGAGTGGAAAGAGAGGAGAGGGATAATAGGGAAATGTATACATTGGGAATAAATATAAAATAGAGCCGGATGTTGGCGGAGATGATGGCAAGGTTTCGAGAGCAAAGAAAAATAGAGAATACGTAAGAAAGTGAGAGAAGGGGAACGAGACAAGAAGGAAATACAGACTCGACTTGGAATAATGGAGAGGACTGTAATGTGTGCAAATAAATATGTGGAGTTGACGTCGTCGTCGTCTTCGTCTTTGGTTCGTTCGTTGGTGCCCGGAGGGTCCGTCTTGTTCCTTCGTTTATTCACTTAGTCAGCCAGTCAATCATCCCCCATATACATATATGTACATATGCATAGAGAGGGGGTGGGGTGGGGATCAAGATGAGCTTGCATGTAGCCAAATATCTGCCATTTCTATATCCCTATATCTATTATGCATGTGTGTATAATGTGTAGTACACAATATTCAACTATACCGCCGTCAACTTCATCGAAAGCAGCCGGCAAACTCTCACAATACACAGTACGATATGCATGTATACAAAAATACAAATGCACCACAGTATTTCCTGCGTATCTCACTCGGGCCAAGAGTAGAAAAGATGAAATGAATAAGGAAAAACAGAGCTCTGTATTTATATTTATATCTCGAGTTATGTTCAAGTTTGTCAACTTTCTGTGCTTTCTTTTCTCCTCTTGTTATTGCCCCAGGCGCTGGTTCTCGTCTTAGTTCTCCAGTATTCCACTATTCAACTTCAAGACTCTAGCTCTTCCAGATCTAGATCCGGATCTCAATCCAGATACAGATACAGATACAAACACAGTTCCAGATCTAGCCTGCCATCCACTATTTCTTTTAAAAAAACCCTCGTCTTCTCAAATTTTCAAAGAAACAAAACAGCACAATGGAGCATATGCGGGTTTATGTACATATCAAATTTGTACGCGTCTCGGGCATAAATTTTTTACCCTGATTGAGCTCCTAATTCTTTATATGAAAATTTCAGTCCGCTGATTTTTCAGGTTTGAATTTTCTTGTTCATTGCTGACATACATAGATTGTGTAACACAAGGCATATTTTGTCCTTTGTTTTAAGACGAATTTAACGATACTTTCATCTTCATCTTACCAGAATTGGTGGTTGGCCTACGTTTTGTTTTTTCTTGTCTCTCCCCCAAACGCTGCTTTCTTTTCCACTTCTTTCCATTCCCTGCTTTCACTTGAGTTTGCTTTCTCTTCCTTGATTTCAAACCATCTAGCGGAAGTTGGAGGAACTAGAGTCAGGAACTGAAAAGCCTCCTTGGGAAAGCAGAAAATTCCGGGGAACGTTGCAGCAGCTCCACCAACGTGGAAAAGCCGGAACTTGAGCGAGATCGAAAGAGCAAAAACGGAGTGTAAACTGATAGAGTTGGCAGTGGAACAAATAAACGGGAGTAGAAGAAAAAACGGACAAAGTTGTTACCTGCAGAAAAAACGAAAGAATAGAAAAAAATGAACGCAACTCCAAATGTTTTTCCATTTTTTAACTTAACCGATTACATAATATGTATATAATGAATTTTGTATTACGTGAGCTTACAAGTTACATACAATGAAGGTAAATATTGCGTTAATGAATTTTTTGTATTTCGTCCATTTTGGACTGTAGATCCTTTTTTTCAAAAACATATCCAACTCTGGAATCGGGAATGAAAGACAGCGGAAGTGGAGAAAGTCCGTACTGTTCAAGCTGTATACTAGAGCTAGAGCTGAAGATAAAGACAGAGCTGAGCTGGAATTGGAGCTGGTGCTTGAGTTTGAGTATGGTGAGCCTGGAAACTTTCTCCCGGGAAAGTCTCTCTTCGTTTTTCTTCCTATACAACTTACTGCACAGAGGAATCTTAGCCCGGGAAGCTGACGACTGGATCCATCTGCTCGCCATTACTTGAACATGAGGATGCCAAATACCGACGACCTCACCAGGATGTTCCAGGAACAAAAAAGTCAACCTTTGCTCAGTAGAGACCCTCTTTACTACTTTTTCCTTATTTTCAAACTTTCACCTCTGGCTTCCTCACAGCAAACATTCATTCATTACTTTTTTTTGTGCGAGCGTGCACATCAATTTCACAATAAAAAGATGCCACTTGAAATCATACAAAGGTTTAGAATAAATATTAAAATAGTGTAAGATATTTGTGTCTTTTAATTTTAAAATTTTGCCATTTTTGAACTATAAAATCAAATTCTAGATACACTTTCATGTAAAATAATCTAAATTTTATGCTTGCCTATTGGTGAAAGTTGAAAGCCTATTAGCTAAGGGCAAAAGTTAATAACTAAATCAAGCCGTCGCAATGTCATTAGATGTATGTATCCACAAAAGCTGCAAATTATAAAGTATGAATTTCTAATTTAATGACGTTCCCCAGGAAAAAGTAATTATCAAGTTTTATAACTGTCGACGTTTGGTATAAAACTTTGATTGTATAAGCGCGATTTGATATCGAATTCTTCGGTTTTCTTACATATATAATACCTGTAATTTGAATCGCAAAGTGAATGATTACAGGGATTCTCGCTTTGTACACACGCACAAGTTCCCGGAAGTAACTTTCCCAGAACAAAAATAAGAGGCAATATAGTCTATAGTCGTTTGAAAGAATTTGAATCAAATTTTGGTTTAGCAGAAGGCAGCAGAGTTGGTAAGAAATGGAAATTTTATATTATAATTAAATTAGATTTGTCATTATGGCTTCCGACGGTAAATTGATAGGATTCTCCACAAGTCGCAAACAAAGAACCTGTGCACTGTACACTAGATGATGCCATTTTAGGAACAGAGTAGAAAATTTAAAGCCTTAGGCGGTCATATCAGTCCTTTGGGTTCAGAAAAATTACCCTGAAAATTTCGTCCCGA
>JAQIVE010002979.1:0-18164 GCA_034698285.1 Sminthurinus bimaculatus | reverse complement strand
CAACTTTGCTTTTTACACTATATGCGTTTTCTATTCCGCTGGCGAGATCCTTGACGTCAAAGTCGGCAATCGCTCTTGGTTAACACAACTCATATGTGTTTATAGTTTATAGGAACGAAAAAGAAAGCAGAGAGCTGGGGACAAAACAGTTGTGCAATCGCATTTGATGATGCGAATGCAGATTGTGAGCCTATACGAATCTATGTCTGCACTTTTATGTATACAATATAGAAGAAAACAGAAAAAAATAGACTTCATCTACAATGGATTGTGCAATTCATTACTATAGAATAAGAAAGAATAGTAGACAAGTAAAAAGCTTATTTCCATTTTTAACATTACACATTAGTCGGCCCTAGGGAGTGATGAAAATCCCTATCATCATCAACGCTACCGCCATCATGATCACCATTTATAATATTTCCAACTGTAATAAACTAATGGAAATGAGACCAAAAATGTTAAACTGCCTTCGGAGAATAAAACGCCAGGTTTAAAACTTACCTAATTTGTTCTTGAGAGAGTATCTGTCAGTTCAATACGAAACTCTCACAGCATAAAATATTAACGACACTGCTCAGCATTTCTCAAATATTGGATGTGACCTTTACAACTCATAGCTGACGTTAAAAATTTAATGACAATTATTAGAAAGGTATTTTGCACTTCAGATAATATTATCAATCTTCTCCTGTATGGAGTGGTCAAAAATCTAATATTTATGCAATTGATTTGACGGTAATCGCTCAAAAGTTATCTTTTGTAGAAAAAGAGTTTTATAAATTACCTACATCTTATTTATTTAAGACTTTTGCTTGTCAAAGTGAATGAAAAGTGAAAGTTGGCGGAGATGGACAAGCGTGGGAAGGCTTTTCCCTGGAGTTTCAGAAGTTTACTCCTCCTCACTGCTTATACTAAATTATTGTTGTTTTTTATCAAGTCCTGCAAGAGATACAAGCGAAAGTCATGAATGAAAAATTGCTGACTCTAGCCTTGAACGGTAAATCTGGTTCCCTCATCAAAATGAAGAAGCTGAAGCCCAAGCCGTTGTTGTACATGTAGAGTGGGAGAGGATCGTCAGAGAGAAGAATGGTGTTGACGTCATAAAATATGTAGCAAAATGTAAAGTTGTGAATATTTCATTATGTAAGTATATGTATGCATACAAAAAAGATAGAAAGAAAGTCAGTAAGTCAAGTTGCTGCAGAAGTCCTGCAGTGCTTCACTGATGCAGTACAAAGTACAATAGGGGAACAAGCATTTTTATCATAGAGGCGAGGAGTAAAGCAACAGCTTGACGTAAATTGTGAGAGAGAAAGGGAAAAGAAGAGAAAGCGTCATTATCTTGTTCTAATACCAACAACAATGAACATAATATAATATAATACAACCCAGTACTTTCACTCATGGTTGGTTGCCGTAGGTTTTGTTTCGTCCCTGTTTTTTTTCATGGTTATCTGCCGCTCATTACATTATTTGCTCTCACTTTTTCTTTTCCTTTTACCCAAGTTTCCGTTCCCATTGTGTAACGTGCTTTTAATCCTGCCTATTGCTGGATTCAACAGTACTTCTCAACTTCTTTGAGCATCTTCTTGAATCTTTCAACAGGGACACGTAATACACTCGATTAATTTTTAAACATCTCTAGAACAAAGAATTTTCATTGAGAGCCAAGCATTGCCAAAGACACACTTAGGCATGGACATTGCCACAGAAATACAGATAAAAATAGAAAGAGGCCTGCTATGGGAATTCCAAGTTAAATTCGAAACTCTGTCAAACCTGGAGGACAAAGGTAGACAGGCCGTTATCAAAGAAGTGTCAAATACTTTATGAATTTTTAAAAAGCCTCAACTTCCAACTTTCAGCTCCCAACATCTAAAGGAAAGTTCAACACAAAGTTTGGCTTCCAGGGTCGCGGTTCGCTCTTGAGATTTATTTATTTATTTAATTTTCCAGATTCCTTTGATCTGACCCTGATCCTTTACCATGCACGACACACTCCAAAATAATAAGGTTGACAACAACATTCTCTACATAGAAGGACACGTGCATTTTTGAGCTTGTCTTGAGGGCCAGGTCCATCTCATTTTTGAAATCCATTAGAAAATTTAGGCTTAATTCTCTTTACTCTCTTTCTCTCCTTCTCTCGCTCTTACTTTTCATATCCAGACTAAGAGAAATGAATAATTTGAAAGCAAGTTTGAGTAGTACAACCATAAATTTTTCGAGCCATTCATAATTAAGTGGGAAAGCTAACCACAGCCACGAAACAGAATATGTGTCTGAAACAGTACAAAATACAAGAATCAAGCAAGCAAGTGTGGGTAGAAAGTAAATTGTGTTAAAACAAAGTAAACCAAACCAAATCAAAGTCAAGAAGATTTTCCACGAAACACATACAACAGAAGGTATGATCCCGGGTCGAGGAATACATACGGGTAAAGTGGAAGGCTCGGATGAAGATTAAGTGACAAAGCATACCGCTAATATAAGGCAGCCATAGCTGGCTTGATAGTGCAATGGAGAAGTGCAGCTGCCTGCACTTCATTTCATTTACCTCATAATGATCATTATAGATGTATGTATGTACGATGTGCGTCTACTTGGTATATGTTGTAGCAGATAGCAATCCTTCTCTCTCTCTCATCTTTTTTCATCTGTGGCGTCCACGGCAGAGGAAGCAATTTCCCACAAATATCAAATATTAATAAAAAAGCGTACACTTTTGATACATTTTATCCGGTTAGTTGTCGTATTTTCTACCTCCGGTGTACAGTGTACAGTTCAGACTCCAGCTACAGCATCAGTCGCGGTTTCAGTTGCAGTTGCCTGTAAAATCTGGAATCTTTCCATATACAGTGCTTTTTTCCCTACAACGTCCCACGAAAGACGTACCTGTTTGCGCATTATTAAATAGCTTCTAGCGTAAGTTGATACATCATAATACTGAACGTAATGATGGCAGTTATTTTTTCCGTAATGAGAGCTATTTTTTGGTAAGGTAGACAAATTCTTCTTGTTAATCATTTTTTCGTACATACATTGCTACATTGTATTATTTTTTTTGGAGGAACCCACGCCTAGTTTCAAAATTGCAGGCACATAATATGACGACGTAGGAAAGAAAATGAAGCAGCAAGCAGCAACAACATGAAAAAATTGTAACTTACCAACTTATTATGCACCTGGTTTTGTTTACAAAATTTGAAACCATGAACCTTTCTCTCTATTTTCATGACGTAATGAGAGAAAAATTGAAAATGTAAATGCCACAATGTAGTGTACAAAGTGTACAGATAAACACATTTTGAAAGCAAAACTAGGTGAAGATTGAGCTCGTGCGTGTATGAGTTTAGGTTATGATATGCTGTTAGTCAATAAAGGAAGAACCTTTAAGCTTTGCTCTGAGAACTGAGAGTATCAAGAATAAAACGTTTACGTTTTACCAAGTCAGCTTACTTGAAAAGTTTCAAAGTGACAGCCAGACTTTTTAGGCAAATGACGAAGGCGTATTGTTAAACTAAAATCCGAAAAAAATCAGACTTTTCTATTTACGTGAAGCTCAGTTAGGCATGTCAATTTAATTTGAATGCACCGAACTATGTGCAGTTGGTATGTGGAATAAAAATATGAGGTAAAGTCGAAAAAAGTGACTTGCAAATTAGGGAAGCCTGCATCAAAACTTTATACTCACTTTCCTGGTAGTCTATACAAGAGAGCCGACGTAGTTTCCCGCCGGAAGTAAATTTCTTTCCC
The DNA here is from genome assembly GCA_034698285.1 of Sminthurinus bimaculatus. Lineage (NCBI taxonomy): Eukaryota > Metazoa > Arthropoda > Collembola > Symphypleona > Katiannidae > Sminthurinus > Sminthurinus bimaculatus. The sequence goes on along the minus strand of JAQIVE010002979.1, from coordinate 14,405 downwards.
TTTTCTCACCGTTTGTTGTCCCCTGTATATCCAAGGGAAAAGCAGCGAAAATTCTGAAATTTATTTTTCAGCGAGATTACACGTGTCATATTCTTTCATTATCTCCTTTTCACTGAGCCTTAGTCCACCTGTCACTTGTCATTTTAAGTGAGGTTTCAATTTGTTCCTAATTCTACAGATATACATATGTATTTTTATGCATCTAGTTTTAGGAACCTGTGTGTGCCCCATTAAATTTTCTGGGTGACGTGAGGACCAAAATTCTGGAAACTCCAAAACTGAATGCACATTCAAAAAAGTGAAGGAGAGGGGCTTAGAGTGAGAAGGGATTAAAAAGTTTATTTAAATATATACATGTATGCAAGTTGCGAGTCATTTGGATTTTTTTTGAAATGTTCCTCTTTCTGCAAAACTTTTACGGGGGCATATTTCTTCTTTCCATGAACCAAACTAAAATGGGCTCAATCCTTTCAAAAAATAGATAAAGAAAAACGCGAAGGAGGACAGGACGACATTTTGTGCAATAAATTGTAGATGCACCGTACAAGGAAAGGCTTTATTCACTCTTCCATTACAGGATGCATGTATGTATAATGTATAGGTAGGTGAAGTTGAAGGGATTGGTAGATTTGCATTTAGACTTGTTTGCGTTGCAGTTAAAGCCTCTCAAACGAGTCGTTAAACGGCGTGTAAAAGCCTTATCAATTTCAATCAGTCTGGCTTATTTAAATTCCCTCTCGTCATTTGTAAAAACAAGCCATAGTTTGTTTCAAGCCGTCGTCTAAATGTTTCTCAGTGTGTTGCCAAAATGTGACTTCATCTCCCAGGATAATAATAATAATAAGCCTTCCCTTTAAATACAGGATGGAGGTACATTCAATTTTGTACGTATATAGCAGGGTTCTGGATAAATTGACTTTTTGAGTTTTTCCACGCGGATACTTAGTGAAATGACTTTGAAAGTGTGACATCACAGAATTCTCTACGGAACAGAATATAGATGGAGAAAGGACAAAGCTCTGCCATACCAAACTGGTTCCATTTTACTGACATTGCACTCTTGGTTTTCCCTGCTCACTGCTCACCGTTAACTATGCACTGTGTTTGCTTCCGCGTTAAAAATAGAGACTGTCTGTCTATCTGTCTCTGGCCTGTCTTTTGTCTTTTGCTGCCTCTCCGCATGTCCACCTCTTTGTTTCTATCTACAACTTTCTCAGCAGACAGTTGTCAGTCGTCTGTCCACTTTCCTCCCTCGTGCTCTGCATACATACAAATACATGTAATGAACACGTCTAATGAGCTTCTTTCCCATTATCCAGCAAACCGGGTAAGATAGAAGGGAACGACCCTTTTATTGGCAGGACAATTTTCTACCAGGAAATGAAAGCGCGCGAGAAATATCCAAAGAAAAAGTAGTATGGAGCACCACAAACCAAGCAAAGTCAAGTTGAAAGCCAATGTAAAATTCTGTCTTCCAAGAACCAGTATTCATAACAAGGAGAATAGAAAAGGAGTTTTATTCCAGAAAATAAATCTTGCGTCATTTGAACACCGTCTTCTATGAAGTCGCCGTTTATCATAACTAGCCTGGAAAAAGTTTGACATTACACCCTACTAGTTGCTGTTATAACTTAAAAATACTATCTTTTCGATAGTTGGTCTTAAAATAGTTGACCTATAAAATGAAACAGCATATTTTACAACTGGACAATATGAATCGACTCTCAGCAATGGCAGGCAGATAGATTCTTCATAAGTTTGTGTACGCTCGTTGTACATCCATAAAACATACGCAGTACTTACATTCAAATAATTTGCATTGTGACCATCTTACAATAAATTTTATAATTTCAAGGTGAAGGTACTTGACAGCGTTCTGTGACTTTCACAAACGTATAATGTTGTATGATTCCGCTGTCAATTAGCTCTGCTGCAAATGTATCTCGTCAACGTCCAGTTTGATTCGTCTTGCTGCAAACTTTTCAAATATTCTATTGCTTTTGACATTTGAGGCCCTGTCAAGGCTAAAATTAAGTCACATAAAAAAATCAGTCAGTCGGCCAGTTTTGTCAAATTTTAATTACATTAGGTATTAAAATGGTTAGCACTTAAAGCTTCTAGTGGAGGAAGATGTCCAAGTACTAAATGCAATTTATGTGAAAGAGTATAGACAGTTCGATACTGCATTGGTTTTTGACTTCCCAAATTCGGAACTTACTACTCCCCTAGTTCTAGTTTAGCTGATTGCGTGGATACAGAAAAAGGGTGTAAAACTGTCTTATATTCTTCATATTTTTGTGCCATAAATTTTAAAAATGTGCATAATTTTCTGCTCAAATCATCCTCTCACACATTATTCATACAGCAACACGGATATTTCGGCAAGTGTAAATGTACTACTTTAAATTCAGGACTGAATCACTAGGGATACGCATGAAAAAATTTGCTTCAAAAGTATCAAGAAAACTGGGAAGTAACTCAAGGGTGAAAGTAAGAAAGTAATCTTTCTTACACCATCAAACGAATATAAAAAGTTCCGCTTGACTCTGCCCTAGACCTAGAAACGTAAAGAATTCTCCAAAGTTTTTTAAATGTTGCAACCTTAGTCGTTTTGAGCAATTTGTAAAAACTCAAGTAAAATACAGATATCTCAAAATCTCTTGCATCCAAAGTCTAAGAAAAATAAAAAGTTTTTAAGTGCGTTTTAAATTTGAGGAAATCTTGGAAATCTATAATGGTACTCCTATTGACCATAGCTTGAATTTTACACTATACTTTAACCGTAAGACTGGGTTCTATTCGCGAATTTCGATCTGACTACCATTTGAAATTGCGAAATTCACCGTCTATTTCACTGCTGATTGCCATCACATCAGATCACAAACATTGACATTGGCAATGGAGCCAGCAGTAGCCGTCGTCGACAATATATTTACAACGCACAACCCACATTTTATGCTCGTCTCAAAAATCATGAGAATTTCTCTAGATTGCTTTCCTCCGTCTTCTCTTCTTACTCCTTTCTCCCCATATTCTCCTTCTGCTTGTGTAGTCTGGCCATGCATGCGGAAAAAACTGGTGTTATTCCATCCGTACACGCGTAAAACGTTCCATACACACTACACATATACGTACAGTACAAGTCGACACACAAGCGTGCACAATGCAATGCATATACGGACATCCCCCATCTGATTCGACTATCGGTTTATCCTGACGTGTGATGCCTTTGCTTTTGCCTTATTTCCACTTGTTCCTCGTATAAATAACATTGTACTACACTCAAGAGACGTTTCAAATGACTGGCAAACGGCGGAAAAAGTCCTTGATAAACTCTCCCTCCAGCTTTCTCCAGCCCTATCCTCTTACTTTCATCAAATATACTGCCGACAATCCACAGTCTTACAAACTACATGTATATTGTACGTATGAGTGTTTGGATTGGGCTGAGTATACGTATAGCGAACGCCTATGGAAAGTGTAAACTGTAACCATATTACATTGTGTACACAGAGCACTGCGAAATAAAATAAAGCCAGCCTTTAGACGAACAGCCTTGATGTGCAGTGTGGAATAATAGTACACAGCGTAGAGGAAATACATCAGAGCAAACCCTGTCGACCGCTATACAAATAGAACTGTATGCATATATGTGTATTGTGTATGTATACGGCGATAAAAATATAGCTTTCTCCACTACCATACGATACGCACCGATCACGCAAAGTAATGGCAATGATAAAAAACAGGGGAAAGGAGGAAGCTCATGGATACAAAATCAACGATGGACATTTGTAAAATACGCACTGTCAATATCAGGTGAAATTGTCTCTCTGGTAGTAAATTTATACTTTGTGTGTCGTACAAGGGATGGACGGCAAATTGCAAATATTATGGCGAATAATGTTACACATATGTATGTGCGCACACAAAATTCAGTGGAATCATACTATACTACTGTAAACCTTGCGTTTGTATTTATGTATACTGGTATTTTGGTACATTGTACTTGTATTATGTACTACTATTTTCTACGACAGTGCGCTAATGTTCTTGTATACTTATAGCTAGCGTAGATATTGGCTACTGACTATATACACTTAGTTAAAGGAGTTCATGGCCGTTTTTGAAATTTCCTGGCGAGCTGCGTCGATGAATAAAACATGATGAATTTTATTTAAACTATTGTATCATGGTTTTTATATCATCATCAAAAGTATTAGCTTGGCTTTGCAGTTAGTTGGCTGGAAAACTTTCTCCTTGTACAATGTATTTCAACGGAGGAAACTTTTACACTGCCGGAGTTGTCAGTACCATAACATAATCCCATTACGATCGTAATAACTTTAACAAGCCAACTATCAAATACATAGAAAAAAGCTCACGCACATCATTTTAACATTTCAACCATTAGCAAGCCAGCTTTTTATTGTCATTTTGCCGTTGCCTCAGGTGCAAAAGAGAAGCCAACTGTATGTATACAAAGTTGAGAGAAAAAAGATTGCAACCGATCTGTCAGTTATACGTTAAGACTGCTGTTATTGCTGTAAATTTCTCAGTTTTCCTTTTCCTCCTGGTTCGTCACATTGATGCTGATGATTTGAGGGAGGCTGAGGGAGCACCGCGGGAGCGAGCATCAGCACCAGCCACAGTAGTTATAAATACAAATATATATCAAATCTTGATAAACGCTACCATCTATGTAACTTGGGGCTTTGGTCATGATTTAAACCCAGAAAAAATATCTCCATCAAGTATTGTACCGACAATGTATAGAAAGGAAGTTGTAGGCCCCGGTGTATAATGTACAATGTACATTGTACATTGTACATGCATACGGATATTGATGACGTGTGTGTATAAGTGTATATGAACAAGGTTCCCCTGCATCTTTTATTCCATACATATAATACAAATTTATATATAGACCATCCTAATGACAAAGAACGTCGTACATCATTCCCCAGTTCCATTATTATAATACAATAATCTGTAATATATGTCAGTGTCAGTGTTATGGTGCTTTATGGAGTCTTGCTGGCTGGAGCTGGAGCTGGAGTCACTGGCCAAGCACGGAAAGGGAAAAAAACGTTTCTCTACTTACTTTTACATTTTTTACATTTATTTCATTTCTACTTTCCAGTTTTCCTTTTCTTGTATTGCCAAGATAGTTAGCAAAGGAAAGCACCGTAGAGAATATTCGGCAATGACAATTATTAATAATATTCCCAACTTGCCCTTGATGCTCTGCTCTGTCTGTCCTATATTTTTTTCTCCCCTTATTTTTGATACTCCTTATTTCGCACATATATGTACTTAGTAAGTAGCGGGGTTTGTATATTTATTGCGGTTACATGCCGCTATTGTCACAGGAGCCAAGGTTGCAATATTAATGACATTGAACTCATAAAGTATCTTGCACAGATAAATTGCATTTCACATGGAGAAAGGGGGCAAAAGAGAAAGGAGACAAAACTCGGAATAATATCATTAGGAAGGGACAAGGAGCTCCCGCAACGGACGACACAATGCAATGCCCGCTTTCTACGAGCTATAAAGTTGGCGCCGTCAATGAATGAATGAATGCCTTGGCCTTCCTGCTGCCCGCCGCCGTTTCTCCCTTTTCTCCTTATTCCTTAGAAAAGGGGAGGATAAAGTATTGTCCATTGTCCATGTCCACTGGCATTGACAATGACAATGACACTGAAAATGACCATGACAATGGCAATGGAAAGCAGATGAGCCCACCGCGGTTTCTAGAAATATTCAAGAAAATACCGCCAAAGTTACCGGCCAAATTATACCACACTGCTGAAAATCGCCCATTTTCCCGCCACTGTTCATTTTTGTTGTAAATTTTCAGAATCAGAAAAGGAAAGAAAGTGGAGAAAGTCGAGTGTAAGAGAAAGTGGGAAGAGAAAGCACGGGAGAAAGTTGTGTGCTTTCTCTACTTTCTCTTTGCCCTCAAATCTTGACGTTGAGCAACGTTGAGCAAATCTCCCACTCTTTTTTTGTGTGGGCTTTCTTTCTCCAGTTGTTGTTTTGGTGTGTGGGCATTTGTTGTTTTTTGTTGTTTTTGCTGTTGTTGCAACATGGAGGACCAACAGCAGGATCATCATCACGGCACTTGTTCTTGTTCTTGTTTCTTTCTTTCGTTGGCGCTCCTTTGTGGCTGATAGAATTGTAGTCCTTTGTTTCCCAAGAGCAAGTCTCCCGAGCTCGATTAAAAGCAACTCGAAACTCCCCCGTTATTTCCCTCCCACTTTCTCCTCTGCTTTCTCTTTCTCTTCGTTTTCTTCTTTTTCTTCTTCTTCTTGCTTTTCTTGTGCTTTCTCCACATCACTCGAAAATCACCTCAACTTTTCATCGTAAACATCCAAAAAGTTTGCTGTAGATAGTACAACACAACACGTAACTCATCTCGGATTATTATTAGCAGATTCCCCCATACAGACGGAGGCAGGCAGATAGATAGACCACACACATCGTACCACATCGTATCATATCATGTCTCGTCAATATGTGAGATTCGCCTAAATCTCCGTCTTACTCCAAGTATGTACATTACGGATAAGATAAAATGGAGAAAGCTGGAGAAAGCATAAGCAGTTTATCTTGTCATCCTAGGGTGAAATCTGGAGGCTTTCTCCTCGCTGCATAAACATACGCATAGACGGACTCTGCTGTTCTTTTTTTTGTGCGGAGAAAGCTTATTACAATAGTTTTGAAGTGGGGAATACATCAAGTGGCTCGTGAATCTAGAATCTACACTCTACACATACATATATATAGTTTATGTTTTGGACGAGCTGACAATAAATCTGGTGGGATGGACAAAGAGAAGGACAGGGACTGTCATGGTGAAGGCGGAAAAAAATGGGGCATGTTTCCTCCTGTTTTGTTTTGATGGCTGGGTGTATTTTGTGTATATAGTGCGGGGTTTATTGGACAGGCCTAATTCAGAGGTCGGATGATGGGGATGGACGGAGGACGGAGGACGGATGGAGAGATACATACATCACGTGCGGGGACAATTGAGTACATTTTGCATAGACATTGGCAGGACTACATAAACTCAAACCATGTCTCTGTCTCTGCCTCTGTATTTTGCGTCGGTCCTCGAAACGATGGAATGGAATTTGTTGACTAGATTGTTAGCTGCTGCTACTCTACTATACTGCAGCAGTAGGTAGGTAGCAGAGAAAGTGGGAGAGAAAGCAGGAGCTGAATTGGACTGGTGACAATAGACCAACACAAGACTCTCCGGGTCTGTGTGTTTGGGTTTCGTCAGGGAAAACACGGGCGAGATGCGGAGAAAACATGAGAAATTGAAGGGGGAAAGTGGAGAAAGTGGAGAAAATAGAGAGGAGAAAGCAGAGAGGAGAAAGTAGAGAGGAGAAAACAGAGAGGAGAAAGTGGAAAGTATAAATTGGAAGAGAAGGATGAGGAAGAGGACGAGGACTGATGAGCGAGGGAACAAAGAGAGCAGAGAGGAGAACGTACGTAAAAGGGGGGAAAGTGGATAGAATGTGTTCTCTACGTGTCTCCGCATATTTTCATCATTGCCGTTTTTGATGTCTCTCTACATACATGCTTGTGCTGCTGCTGCTGTTTTTCCTGGTTCTGCTCCCACCGCCGCAGAGTAAAGATCCTTCATCTTTTACACACACACAGAGACGACGTGGAAAAGAGAGCAAATTTATTCCCTGTCTCATTCCTCAACCTTTTCCATTCCTCGTCATTATTTCCCACAGCCGTGTAGTTCTTGCAGCATCTATGTATACTGTACATTGTGGATATTCCACTCAAACTCGAGTCCTCGTCCTTGCCGTTGTACTGGCAACGGATTTACTGTCCTCCTCATCGTTCGTCAAATCCCCGTCTTTTATTCACGACCGCTTCAAATCTCCATCAATATAATAGAATAGAATATAATACATAGAATGGGAAAAAACTGGAGGCATATGCACATTTTTTGTATATATACATTCTTATGGTGAAAGTATGGAGAAAAGCCATATAATTCTCGGGTCTATCCTCTATCGTTGGCTGATGCACCACCGCGGTTTTTCCTGTCCGGGGTACACACATACAGAAGACCCGGACTCTGAAAAATGAAAATAAGGGAGAAAGCTCTCACAATTTCATGTCTGTCTTTTTCTACACAATATACATATATAATAATATATTGACAAAGACTAAAAATGAGGGAAGAATAAAGAGACATTTTTTCCTCTCGATATGTTTAGGTTTAAATCACGGATCGTCGCATCGTGTGGAGTCGTCGAGAGAGGAGAGACGGACGCGGCTGCTCATCAAGAATCGACAGAGTGCCAGAGTGGAAGTTGGAGGTGGCCAAAATTGAGATATGTACGTGTGAGGGTTTGGCCTTCATTTTATTCTCCAGGTCTTCTTCTTCTTCTTTTTCTCCAGGTTGTTGAAATGTCGCACTGTCTGTGTATGTATCTCTGTGTGCTTTTTTTATTATTTCTTTTTGTCCCATTTGGAAGGTGTGGAATAGTTCGTATTATATTATGTATGTATGTGTGTGTGTGTGTATGTTATATCTGGAAAGGTTGGAGCGGAGGCCAAGTTTTTCCCTCCTGGAGAAAAAAGATGTTGTGTCAACTCGACACTCTTTTTTTTCGCGGGTGTTGTTGTTGGTTGCATATACAGTATACAGTGTATATACATATACAGTATACACACAGTTGGAGCGGGACAACAGTATAGGAAAAATCTCTGGAGGTTTCTATGCATGTACCCCTCAACTCCTGGAGTTTGGGCCAGACGAGCTGCAGAAAGAATGATGTAACGTGTATGAATATATATGTATATGTATAGTATGCATTTATATTGTGAATACAAACGGTTCGTATGTATATAAAACTATCTGTGTAAATATATATGTAACTCCATTTTCCAAGTATTTTCCTCCTTTTCCTTTCTTCCCTTTAAAAAAAGAAGAAGAAGAGAAACAAGTTTTTTGCTCTGAAGGGAAAAAATCTTTGCATCAAAATTCAAGGATTGATTCGTGGAACTCTTTTTTTTCTCTTTTTCGTCTCCATTCAACTCCAGCTGCAGTTTTGGCCAGCTTGCAGCAGTTGAACTGAACGGAGGAACTGGGAGCGGGAACTAAACTAGCCAAGAGCCCACCGACACCGATGAAACTCGCCAAAGAGGAGGAGGAGGAGGAGGAGAAGGAGGAACTCCCGGTTTGGATTTGGAGGTGGATTGAAACCTCTTTCTTCATTCTTCTTCGTCTCCTTTCTCACTCTCACTTTCTCTTTCCTACTTTCTCCTTTCTCGCTTTCTCTTCTCCCTCGCATAGTTGCCATAGTCATCAATTACACATCCTCAATCCACTCGATTTTATCCATTCAGGGCACCTACGAACCCCTCACACTAAAATGAAAAAGAAGGAGAAGGAGACTTTCCTTCACTTTCTCTTTTCTACTTTCTCCTTTTCTGCTTTCTCTCACTTTCTTTTTTCTGCTTTCTCTTACCTTCTCTTTTCTGCTTTCTCTTACTTTCTCTCTTACTTTCTCCCTCACAGCTTCATCATCGCAGGTCCCATTGAAAATTGGAGCCCCCTATTTTTTGGCGCTGGATTATTATCTACTCGACTCTCTGTATGTTCGTCTGTCTGTATAACCCGATTTCTATTTACTTTACCCCCATTTCCCCCTTTGTCAGTCAGGAGAAGGACGAGAAATTCACAGACACACACACACACACACATGCATACTTTTATTTCATTTTAGTTTGTATCGCATCGTATCGTATCGTATTAGGGGCCAAGTTGGAGTTGAAGTTGAAGAGAGCGCCGAGGGCAACTTTGGCCTCGTCGATACGATACCATACGAAACGATACGATACTCCTTTCACAAAATAACTCTCTCTCTCTCTCTCTCTCTTTCTCTCTCTATCCCGTAGTTTGAGCTCAGCTGTCTCTCTTTCACTTTCTCTCTCTCTCTCTGTTTCTACAAAGGGAATAAAGAATAAATGGAATGAAAGCTCTTCCTCTTCCTCCTCTTCGTCCTCTTTCATCTCTCTTTTCTCTTTTCTCTGTTCTCCTCTTCTCCCCAATCCATACATACATACATAATTGTGGGTGTAATGATAAAGAGAGATAGCGGGTTCCTCCTTCTTCCCTCCTCCTCCTCCTCCCTCCCTTCTCTCTATATAGATAAATAGATAGATAGATGGATGAAGATACAGATACAGATTTTGTAAAATCTCGCACTGTGACAGCCATTCCACAAATGGAGGGATTCGAATCGTCCAAAAAGGATCCATTACATACACATACACATACACATCTACGATTACCCTCCGATTACAGATTGAAAGTTGCCCCGCCATTTCAACTCTCCCTTTGACGAGGAAGAGACAGAGAAAGCGCTGACTGATATTTATGATCAATCATGTCAGCCATCAAGCATCCCTTTCCTCTTTATTTATCTTTATTTAGCTCTCTCTCTCTCTCTCTTTTTTTCTTTCATCCCCTCGACTCAATTTCCAATTCCATTCTATATATTTATTCCCATTTCCTCTGTCCCGACGCCACGCATTCTATTCTATTCCATTCCATTGCATTTCTTTGTATTTTCTATTGTATTCTGTATTGTATTTTGTATTGCATGCCATTGCATGGCATTGCATTGTATTGTGTAAAGAACTCAATTCTTCCCGGCCCATCTTTGAGAAATCTATTTTATCTTCATTCTCGATCCATCTTCTCGATATATTTTTCTTGCTTGCCTGCTGTACTTTGACGCCGTTTACTGTATGTGAACTGCGTGTATAAATAACGGATAAAAAGACGATTCTTCCTACACTTTACAATTTCCCACAAAAGCGCGGGGAAAACAAGGGCGAATTTTGATGATGAAAACAATTAATGATACTATTATTGCTCCGTATACATTACGCCGAGGAAAGATTGAAAAAGATTGGGAAAATATTGTCCTGTGGAATTCGCAATTTTGGTGCTCTTTCCGCAGATCAAATTTTTGGCGAAATAAAAGAAGAACGAGTGCGTACAATGGGACGAATGATTATTATTACCCGGGATTAAAGGGGATGGCGTGGCAGAGAAAGGGAATGCATACAATACAATATAATATAATACAATACAATACAGTACAATAGAATAGAATAGAACCCGGGTAATAACGTATTTTCCGGGTGGGAGTGTATGCATGTAAAAGGAGGAGAATTGCACTGCCATCGAATATCCGAGTTCTTATATGTATAATGTATATATACGCATGTACTAATCCAACGGGTCTCCCCGAGGAACAGTATAATACATGGAGATGCAGAAATTTATACGGAGGATGAAAAAAGAGGGGGAAAATAGGTGGGAAATAATATAAACTGGTTCTTCTTCTCCTCCTCCTTTTTTCCCTTCCTAAATAGGGAAATGTGGAATTGAGTTAGTGTGCACAGACTGTAAAAGTATTCATCAAGCGCTCAGAAAGAAGGAGAAGAAAAAGAAGAGGAGGAAAAAGTGGTGAAAGAATGGAAAGGGAAAGAGGAAGAAGAAGAGGAGAAGCGCGTGGCGTGTCGTCGTATCGTGTCGTGTCGAGTCGTGTCGTCTAATAGAAACTTGGTCACATGCACCTGAGCTCAAATTGAATAATACAAAGGGAGAAAGATAGGAGTCGAGAGAAGGAGAACGACCCACAGAATAGCAAAAGAAAAAGGAGGAGGAGGAGGAGGAGAAGAAGAAAAAGAAAAGGATGAAAAGGAAAGAATAGGGCAAATAATGTGGCAGGCAAAGAAAGGAGGAGAAAGTAAAGAGAAAGATGAAGAGAAAAAAAAAGAGAGAGAAAGCATTCCTTCAATTTTTACCATTTCCTTATTTTATTCCGGCGACATATACATATATACATGCATACGTATCCCGCCATTAGGACACTGTGCACGTACTTTGGACTTTTTGCTGCTCCTTTTTCAGCCGGGAGTTGCCCGGCCGTTTGTATTGTGCAGGGTCGTCACCCAAAAAAAGGGCAGGAGGAATAGAAGGGGAGGCGGATAAATAAAGGTCATAAGCAGACACAAATATACAGTCCGCTTTCTCCTTCTCTTTTTGTCCCAATTGCGACCCTGTGTACTAAAATTTGAGATGACATGATGCGGCGGGATAGATACAAAGATAGATAGATAGAACGACATTATGTACGTACGTATGTATGTATGTGTGTAGGCATTAGTCGCGCCACTCGTTCCTCATTTTGGTGGTTTTCTCCCAAGGAGAAAGTCGGAGAAAGTGGAGAAAGTCGGAGAAAGTAGAGAAAGTCGGAGAAAGTAGAGAAAGTCGGGAAAATAGAGGGAGCGAGGAAAGGGTCGTATAAAAGAGTATTAGCTCAATTGTATTATGGAGCGGACTTTCTCCATGTACTTTCTCCGACTTTCTCCCTGTACTTTCTCCAGCCAAGTCAACTTTTCTCTTTTTGCTGTATGTTTCTATGTATACATACATACATACATATTTCTGTGTTGCACCCGCGATCGTCCTGATAACGGAGAAAGCAGAATGGGGAACTGGAGAAAGTATACGTATTTTCTCCAGTGAGCATAAGTACATCGGCGTATGTATGTGTACTGTTCAGTAAAATCAAGTGAGCTGGAGAGTCGCTGCATCGTCTTGTTTCTGGGGTTGTGCTAGTTCTGGAGTCTCCAGTCTCCAGTTTCCAGAACCAGCCGATGGATGTGATAACTGATAAGTGAGGCAACTTTTTTCCTCCCAATTTTATTAGCCATGTTTCCCAGCGACGACGAGCTCATTCTCACTGTCTCTGTATACATAGATGTGTGTGTGTGTGTGTGTTCTGGAGAAAACTGGAGGCGTATCGCAATGAGGAGGAGAATAAGCGGAGAACTGGTTATAGTTATGCATCGAATGGATGGAATGGAATGGGATGGAATGGGATGAGAGAATGGGAGGCTTTGGAATGAAATGACTGTACATTGTACATGTATAGATGCGCCCCTTCTTTTCCTTGAGAATGGCGTTGATAAGGTAAGTAAAAGCCGACGATGCAAACTAATGGATGAAATACATTTTCGCGGAATTGCGCCTTCCACACGAATATCTATGTATGTATGTATTTCTGTCCATTACACAGATCTTTCTCTCTCTGTCTCTCTCTCTCTCTCTCTGACTTTCTCCTTGGCTTTCTCTCTGACTTTCTCCGACTTTCTCCACATCGAGACCATAGGTGGGCGAACTCGCGAGTTCAGAGTTCAATGAGTTCGCCCTCGCACTCGCACTCGCACTCTTTACGCTTGCGAGTGCGAGTGCGAGTGCGAGGGCCGGATTTTTTGTCATGCACTCGCGAGTGCGAGGGCGAGGGCCGGATTTTTCACCATGCACTCGCGAGTGCGAGTGCGAGGGCCGGATTTTTTGTCATGCACTCGCGAGTGCGAGGGCGAGTGCCAACCTCGGAACTCTTCACGGCACTCTTCTTCTTTCTATGCGAATTTAAAATTGCGAAAATTCACTCCATGATTCCAGTTCCCAGAAAAAAAAATTTTAAATAAAAGCCGCATAAATGAATTTTTTGTTTCGTGCACACACCAAGACCCAATAATGCATAATGCATAATTTACTTTTTTTAGAGCTTACGCTCGCAGAAAGCATAATATATTATACCTTATTGTTTTGTTTTTAATTCAGTTTCTACTTTTTGGCTTGTGCATTATACATACATAAATTGCTACACAAATTAACTGATAAAGGTTATAATATATTAAAAATTGTGCATATCATTAAACATTAAACATGAAGAGGGCTAGTTCTCCTAGTCATGAATCACCACTTAAAAAAAGTTTGTTCGGGAATGCAGACATTGATTTAGATAACGGTCTTCAATCTCAAGACTCCAATGATGAACTTTCCCAGCAAATAATTGTTTCCCAAAGTGAAGGTCAGACAGGCCGGCCTGTCAGGATGGAAGCAAGCGGAAGTACCTCTCCAAAAAGTGGTACACAAACTATCGAACTGACGAACTCTCCAGAAAATACTAGTGCAAATAAAATTCAGACGAAGAGCCAAGAGGTGAAAGAAGTTCTCGCAAAACGAGCTATACGTAATGTCCCAGTATGGGTCACGAAGAACTATGATTATTTGGGTCATGTTATCAGTAGGTGGTAGATAAAAGATGGACAGCACAACGTTAATAAATATAGGCAATTGACGACTGATGGTTATTAATTTTAATACACTTTAATAGAGAGATGATGCAAACCTTAAATTTTAATAGAGATTCAAAAATAAATGATGGTTAACAAATGAACGACTCGATTTCAATTTAAAAACACGGGGGATCTGGCAGACTAATCGCTAGTGGTCGCCCAGGCGGGCTCGGCGGAGTAAAAATCTTGGATGATGTGAA
>JAQIVE010002978.1:0-18165 GCA_034698285.1 Sminthurinus bimaculatus | reverse complement strand
CCTTGAAAGTAAAACAACAATATTTCCTTTTATTTAGCTGGTGTTGCGGTGACTTTAGCTGGCACATTGGTAGTCACATTAGCTGGTACATTAGCCGGCACATTAGCTGGCTTGTTAGCTGTCAAATTAGTTGGTACATTAGCCGGCACATTAGCTGGCTTGTTAGCTGTCACATTAGCTGGTACATTAGCTGTCACATTAGCTGGCTTATTGGGCCCGGCTTGACCCGGTGACTTGTCCTCAACAATTTTAGGGCCAGTTTTTGACTGATCAATATCTTTGTCTTTGTCTGTCTTGATGTCATTACTTTTGGACTTGTCCTTACTTTTGCCCTTATGGCTCCTGCGAGTGCGGTGTCGAGTTCCACGAGGGGTATTTAGAGTTACATTTATTTGAACTGGTTGATCGAGCCTGGGAGGAGCGATCGCCTTAATCTCCTCCGTTTCCGCTTTACCCTTTTCCTTTTCCCCAGTACTCTTCTTATCATTTTCTGCCTTACTTTCGTCGTTTTCCACCGTAATCTTATCTTTTACCACCTTGCTCTCATCCTTTTCAAGTTTAACTTTCGCTTTGGAGGAGGCCATAGACTGCCGACTTGGAGTCAACTTTCCTCCAGTCTCTATCGCATCCTCCTCCTCCTCCTCGCGTTTGTTCTTTATTGCGCTCACAGTAGACTTACTTGGCCATAAAATGGGCAGTACAAAAAGAATCACGGCAAATGGTGATTGGACAAATTTTACCTTTTGATAAAAAATGAAATGAAAAAATGATTCTGATATATCAAAATATTAAAAAAATCGTATAATAAGTGTAAAATATTTACCGCAAATGCCGCCGAATTTGCAGAGTTTGGTCCGTCGGCTCTCGGCCGAATAAAGTTGGTGATCCCCATCATAATGGACAGAGAGGCGAGGAGAAGGAATAGATGAAATAGGGACCAGGAGTACTTAACCGTCTTTGTTTCGTCATTCCAAGGCCCCGCAGTTCCATCATCCCCGTCATCCTCATCTTCCTCCTCCGATTCCGCAAGAGCATTACGCAAGTGAAGCCTCTGAACGTCCAAAACAGTTTCTTTATTGTTACTACTCTTGTTAGAAACTTTTTTCTTGGTAGCATCCACATTACTTGAGCCCGTCTTGGAAGGTTTCTTGACGCCAGCGGTACTATTTCTACTCTCCAGAGTCTGTGAGGGTTTTTTGGATGCGCCTTCAGGCACGGCCAAATTTTCCATGCCATCCTTTCCATTCTTCCCTTGCTTTAGGTTCACTGACGATGGGGATGCCGTCACTGAGCTGACATTTTCTGATTTTGCTGGTTGTGTGGATTTATTCGTCTTCTCCGTGACGTTTACGTTAGATGATTTTACCGCAAGTTTCTCCTTCTTGATCCGTTTACTCGGCTGTGAGTTGTCTTTATCTACAATTAGAAATTCATTGTTGAGCTGGTCATTTCGTTCCATCTCGAAGATGGATTTTCTCGTCGGCTTGCAACAAAAGTATAGGTAAAAGTAGGAGAGGGGGGCTGTGTAGGTTCTTGGTCCATTGGCTAAAGTAAAGTAAATCAGAGTGAGCCAGACAAAAATGGCGTAGACAAAGCCTTCTGCGCTGGAAAGTAGAGTTGGAAATTTTTATTTTTATTTTAACCGTTCTAGCCATGATTATGATTTATGAGGGGAGACAAAGACACAGGCCGAGTATGAACAGTGAGTACATAGATGTATACCACTCAAGATTCAAGTAAACCTTGCCTGAAAGTGACGTCCAAGTTGTTTGGTGAAAAAGTGTAAGGGTACCACACTGGTCGACATTCCACATCTGTTGTGAAATAATAATAAATAATATGAATACAACAAAAAATTTCATGGTACGTACTTAAAAGAGTCTTCAAATAGACGAAATAGTAAGTGTAGTAAGTAAGTAAAACATAAAATAGGAGTGTGGTGTCCTGTACCTGTGGAATTTCCAAGCGCCAGGTAAACAACACAAACTGTGTGACAAAAGACAACCCCAGCATGCAGAAACCCCTGATGAGGATAATATTTACGTTTTCTCAAATGATTAAGGACCGCAGTGCCGATAACAATTGCAAGCACGCAAATGCACCAAAGAATCAAGCCAATATTGGTCCAACAAACCGAGGAGGATCCATAGTCGACGGGCGGACCAAGTTCTGCATTATTCACTGTCGACCTCCTTGTGTAAAAGGCACAGAGCACACTTAAAACGACAAGACCGAAAAGATACACGAAAAACATGATAATGTAGTAGGGGATTGTCCAACGAACTCCAATTTGTCTGTACAACACATGGAACAAAAACATGCGGTTTTTAACTCCAGGTTTAAATGTCCTACCACTTACGATTAGATGTATTGTAAAATAAAAATGCAACTGAGCCAAATACCCAATATGTATTTATGATGCAAAATAGCTATATAGTTTTGAATTTTTGTAGTTTGGACTTACGCATCACTTGACCTGGACTTTAGTTCAATAACAATTAGTTCAGTAACATCCAAAATGAAGACAAGAGTAGGGAAAGAAAAGAGTAGACTTCCAACGAGTCCAATGTGCATAAATATTTCATCGAATATGATATTGTCGGCGACGGTTATTACAAGAAAGAAGATCATCGTCATCACCATAATAAATATAAATTTACACAGCCAAAATCCTTGATGAAGACCTGGCCTACATATCAACGGTTGTCGTCCATCAACAATTTTTCTTTTTTCTATTACTTGAGGTTCAAGTCTTGAACAGTGAATTTTATAGTAAAGGAATACAATGTATTGCTTTCTGTCATATAAAAAGTAAAAAGTACTTATGACTTACCGGCAGCAACATCCTTGATTATTCTTCGCCCCAATTGTAATAAGACCCATGAGTGAAAAAAAAATAACGGCTGCAAGAAAAATCCTGTAGACCATGAAATAGCCTACATGATTTGTTCGTGGTAAAAGATAAATCAAACATTTTAGTCTGGCCTGGAGTATCAACTTGTCATCAAGGGCCCATTAAGGTGCATATTGTATATAATATGTGACCTATATTACTTTGGATATCTACTGGATGAACTTTCAAAATGCTTGAGTCTACAAAATGACGTACCAGCATGTCCGCGACAGTTCTCCCAGTATCCGCTAAATTTAATGTATCGCACTTTTTCACCTTCAGGCGGAAGAGCAGCGTTATCGTCGTCAGTGTGATTGACGCAGGGATAGAACTATAAAAACGTACAATTGTTTATTATTTGGTTAATTATTTATTACGTAACTGTACAGCAAAAGGAAAAGGTTCTCGAAACACTCATTTTTTCTATGTATAGATAAAATAAATTATTAACAATGAACGGGAAAGTTTTCCAGATACTTATTTGATTGAGGGCTTCAAAAGTAATAGATAGTCGAGTGATTTTTTATAATTGTATTACCCCGGACACTTGACCTGGAGGTTCCAAGTTTTCGGGATAGGGAATAATAAAAAAGCTAGAGTAGACAATAATGAAGGTTAGGAGGAAAAGGTACACAAGCTTTGTAGTAAATGAGGTTCTTCGTAATTTTGAAGTTGTTGATGTGCGACAGCAGCAGGAACAGGACATGGGCTCAGGACCAAAAATACTCTACAATTACATATGTCATAATATATTATTATATATTCCAATGGAATATATAAAACAAAAATTGATTACATACATAAACGTGTTTAAGCGCAGGCATGTTTTACACATTGATTTGAATAGTATTTGTTATTTTCTACATAAAATTCATACCCTAATCAATAAATTCAGTATTATATGTACTATGTACATTGCATTGGTTTATACAATGGACGAGTTACAATTTACGCGGATGTACATGATGAATTTTTGCCTACCGGAACTTTATTGCAATTGCAGTTATAGCGTTTTTGTGGCTTTGCCTCCTCTTTTTCCGCACTCCCACTGTCCGATGACCCAGAGCCATCGTCACTTCCCCCCTCCGCATCATCATCATCCTTCTCTGGTGTCTTTTCATCTTTGTCGTTCTTAGGTGGATGGTACCACTGAATTTCATTATTTCCTGGCTTTTTCTCTCCTTCCTTTTTTGACATTATAATTTTATCATGTGGATTTTTTCACCTTTCCTTTTGCTCCTTCATGTGTGTTCCTTCATTATGTCCACTGAACAAGAAACAAGTACAGATTTTTATGACGAAATTATTATTCAATGTTATTGTAATGGCAGCATTTATTTATTACTAATATAGGTATTTATGCTATAGAAAGACAGCTGAAGCTTGACAAAACATTAAATTCTTGCTTACTGCTTACCCTATTTTTTGACTCAGTTTTAGTATCCATGGCATCAAGTATTATATTTGTTGAAAAAATGTTGCATACATTGCATAGTGCACAACAAAAGAAATGTGTGGCCAGCAGTCAGTACAGTACATAATGAACATCATGCAGGAATCCATACTTACAAAAAATCATGCATTTTGAAGCCTAGGCCTAGGCCGAGAATTATGAGAGAAATAAAAGTCTTGTGGACCAAAGTCCATGTGAAACGTGTGAAACGTGCTTGTACATCGTACATATTTGTTGTCCTCGTCATCGCATTGTTCATTGAATTTGGGCTAGAGGTAAAATTGCTCGAGTAACACGCTCTATTAAATGTACACAGATTCCACGTGCATACACCATACATACATGTTGTGTACTGACTACTGACAGATAGTTACAAAACACAAAATACATATAGTGAGAGTAGGGACTGCATGTCAGCATTAGAGAGTATGCATGTATGTAGGATACAATAGAGCTGAAAAGTATAGCTGAAGGACTGGCTTTGGAGAAAACACAGAGAGAGGGAGGGAGGGAGAAAGTGACAGGGAAGGAATGAGAAAGAGAAAGTGAGGGGGGAAGTGAAAGTGAAAGTAAAAGCAAAAGACTTTGCCTGGGCCCACAGACAGCAGTCTACAGTCTACAGACCGTCTACGTTATTGATTTCTGCAGCTCGCCCAGAAATAATGTGCAACAAGTTGGCCCTCCTCTGACTTGTACTTTGTGGCTATAGAACAACCTCTTTCTCTCCTTCCTATTAAATCTCTTTCTCCCTCCACTGACCAAGAGATCATGTGCATACAGATATACATACAATATACATGTACCTATGTAGGATCTATAGGTAGGTACAACATGTCTATATATATCTACACGGAGACGTATATTATTTTCTACTATATGTCGACGTGCTCAAGTCCCGGAGCTCCGCTCCCATTGGGCATTGCGGCTTATGACCCAGCATCAAAATTTAACAACTCGACAACTTTCCTAATATTTATTTAATTTACTTTATTTACTTTAATAGGTTTCTGATCATATGAACACTGAACCTTATATGTATGTACATACATATTTTTATTCTTTTATGCATACAATCGTCTCAGCAGGGAGGAAAAAAACAAAAGCATACGATACAGATAAAAAAACCTTTTCAAAAAAATTGTTTTTTTATTTGCAAGAAAATGAACTAGGTTGATAAAGATGTGAACGACTCTTCAGTAAATAGATTGAGACTGAGATGCACAATGGTACTGACCATAGAAAGATATTTTACATTTCACCTTCATGAAATGGAGGCTCGTAAAACGTAAAATTGCAGATAAAATGGAAAATAATAACAATTTCCTTTCGAGAAGAAACAAATTAACGGTACTACGTACTGCATACATGTATGTATGTAAAGCGCCGTCGTTCTTTCCGTTTGCTTCGGTTTTGTCCGTAAATTCGGAGCAAGTTTGTAGTTGATTGTCTCGTTTTCTAATCTTTATCGAGCCTATATATTATGTACATACATATGTATAAAGAATTACCTTGCAAGTAAATACAATACATGTTATATATATGTATGTACATTGTACATACCTGTATTAGTCCATATGTAATACATAGTCAAAGGGAGGATCGGAACGACTTTGTTGTTGCTTTTCCATGATTTTATTTGATATGGCGAATTTGACATGGGATCCATATCGACGGTTCTTTGAGAGCCTTGAACAATGCTTTTGCAAGTCCCCATATGGCAAATAAAGGAGAAGCCCTGATGCTCTATATACGTGCTCTACGGGATTCATGGAAAACAAACCCCATTTGTATCCTCTCTCATCTCGACTCATCTCATCTCATCTCATCTGATTTCATTTCGTTTGAATTCATCATCAAAACGGGGAATCAAAGTAAAACGTGGAAATTTTTATGATTTATCGAACACTTTACAGGTAGATAGATAGATATAGATGCGTACTTTACTCACAAAACAATGTGTACACTTTATTTATTTATATATATACCTACAGACTATGCAGACACTATAATAAATATGGAAGCATCACCTACATACTTACATATAATTTGCCTCTGTATTTATCTGCACACTTACACGAGTTACACGAGTTAGGGCGAGTGCGGGTTTTACATTGTGGCGTAAAGCCTGGTGCTGTATATAATATGTATATATATATATATATGTATATAGGTAGATAATGGTGCCTGGGATGGAGCTGCTGAGCACTCTTTACAGTTTCCTTTTCCGTGCAAAGCGAGAAAACGACACACTTACCCACGATGGCAGAGAAAAAGAGAGAGAGATAAAGAGAATGAGAGGGTGAGAGGGAAAAAGAGAGAGATGAGCAAATACTAAAACTTGCACCGGGGAGAAGGATGAAGATGAAGACGAGGAGAAGCAGCAGCAGCAGCGGATTCAGAAGCGCAGGGAGTACAATAGACACAGCTGGAACCGAACAAACTACGGATTAGTTAGTGTGCAAAAAGATGAAGAAGAAGAGAAAGAGGAGTAAGCCACAAGCAAGCAAAAGCAAGTGTGTGTATGTGTGTGTGTGTTTATCTCTATACACGGTCGGATAGAGATTGTGCCAGACTAAATGCCAGAACAAGAATATGGCTTCGTGGCTTCTGCTATTTCTCCTTCTTCGTCTTCTTCTTCCTCCACTAATCTTCACTAAAAGTAATTCAATTTTTATACGAGTATTATTATTCTGAAACATCTACTTACGCACACACACTTGTTACTAGTGCATACATACATACATACATGTGTGTTCTATGATATACGATTATATTACGCACTTTCATGAGATTGAAATTCTTTTTCGTTTCCATTTTCCATCCGATTTTTTTCGCTCCAAAGTTGAGGCTCCGTTGCCTTTTTTCATGAATGTATGTATTATGTATATTAACTATCCTCAATATTACATTCCATAATTTAAAAAAATCGTGCAAGAGACAGAAAGAAAATACTAGCAAAACAATTTTTTTATCGTATTAAGGCGTATCTAGGCAACTACATTCTAATGTATTCAATATTCAAAGGAAAGTAAAGAAAGTATTCCGAGAAAATATTATTTATGCATATTGAAATGTGGGATATTGACTCTCATAATACATACCATTTTCATGCATACAAATAAACCTTGTATAAAACCTTATGTAAACTCAGCTTCTATGTATACAGTGAACATTGAACATGTACAAAGAAATGCAATCGAAATTTATTATCAAGTTCAACCCAATGTTTGTGTTCTTTTATACATAATACATAGTAAGTATAGAATATAGAACATTGTATACTGTTCAAAAGTGTATTAGAAACTTGAGCCCCTTGTTCAAAGGCATAATAATCGTATAAATAATTGTTTTTCGGCTTGAGATTTCCGTGTCGAAAAGCTAGCAAACAAAGAAAAGAAAATTTGAAGCCAGTCCCAGTCAGAGTAAAGACTGGGAATGGGAATCCGAATGCGATTGCGACAAGTGGAAGGGGAAGCAGACAAAGAGAATGGCAAATAGCGAGAGACAGACAAACAGACGTACATTGTATGTACTATGTACAATGTACATGGTACACATACATTGAGAGAGTTGTAGCAACCCAGCAGTACGCACACACATACACTGTGTGCAAATTTTGTAAGTTTGGTATCGCCACTGTGTGTGATGTGAGTATATCAACTTTTCAGGAGAAAGATGACTACACCCTACTCGCTCACTTGCTCGCTTGCAACTCCCTTCGCAAAAGCCGAAGGAAGGCACGAAAACAGAGAGAGAGAGTGAAAGAGAGAAAGATGGCAAAAGAGCCAAGTATATAGAAATAGAGAGAGAGAGAGAGAGAGAAAGAGATGGAAAGAGAGCAATGGATGGTGGAAAGAGAATAGAGAATGTAGAGCCGGGCAACAACCAGCGATCCAGCCAGCCAGGGCAGACAGGGCTCACTCAGCATCAGCCAAGACCAAGAAGAAGAAGAAGCGCAAGAAGCTCCTTTCACTCTTTCCTTCATTGATATTGAGAGAGTCGCCAGAACAAGGAAGAAGTAGTAGTAGAAGAAGAAGAACTACTACTACTACCATCATCATCATCATCATCTTGTTCTGCATCCTCATCCTCATCCTGCCAACCGCCTCCTTCTCCATGAATCTCGTCGTCCATGAAACAGCCACCACTTGAATATTGCGTTGCACACGAGTCGCCGTCACGACCTTTTTCCCTTGAAACTTTCTTCGCCACAGCCTATAAGATCCCCGAGTAAACTGTCGGTGGCGGCGGAGCTCGTCTCCCCCCTTATTTTATTATATTATTCCTTACCTATCTACCTACTCCCTCCACATATCTACACTTCTTACTTCTTACACACTTACACTTACACACTTACTTATTACGACATAAAAAAAGCGTCAACGTGCGCCCTGTTCGGATTGGAATTGGATTTGGACTTGGATTCCGATTTGGCCTATACACACACACACACACACACACACACATCTCACATCTCACACTTCTAGAATGCGGCACTCCATCGTCGTTTATCATCATCATCATCAGCATCATCAACAGACAACATGACGATCATCCTCACAACAACAAGAGCATAACAAGAAGAGAGAGCAGGGAGACTGATGAGCAGTATTCTTCCTCGGCACAGTCGATAAAGTGTTTCCAATCCATCACTTGATTAGACAAAATGCTCATTTCCACTTCCACCCATCCTCGATCCTCTCCTATCCTCTTGTCGGTGCATCTTCTTCGTCTTCTTCATCCTCTGCTGCTTTTCCTTCCTCTCTATTATCCATCCATCTATCTATCTATCTCTATCTCTATCTATTTGTGTCTGGACAAGAGGGAAATCTACAAGTTAAAAGTTACTCTACAAGGATACCCGATCCTGTGAATTCTCTACTAAGGGATATCTATAACAAAAATATAATATAAAGATATCTACCACTTTACCTGCCACTCTAAATCATCGAAAGTTTTCCTGTGACAATATTATTATTATTATTATTACTATTATACTACTCAAATAATACCTTAATGTTTTTAATGTGATACCTACGGAAAATGGAGGAGACAATTAAATTCCACGGAGGAAGGTAATTAAAAGCGAGCCCTTTTATTGCTTCCTATCAAGTGATAAATAGGAGAGGATTTTTTACTTTACTTACTTTCTTGTTCTACTGATACATATAAAGTATAAAGTGAGTCATGCTCAAACGTACAAGCACAAACACTGAGTGAAGAAGAATGATGGAGCACATTGTGCAGTCGGCCTTTCTTCTATACACTCTTTCTTCGTGAGTTGTTGATGTGGTGTAGGAAAAGAGGAATACTCATATGAATACGAATACGAAAACGGAGAAGAAGACCAAGAAGTGAAAGTTGTGTGCTTCTCTTTACACTGATAGAGTCGAGTCAGTCACCGTTTAGGTTACCGCCTAATGGACCTACATGAGCATATGCAGATGCATACATGTGCTTGTTTTTATGTATGTATGTATATGTGTCATGTGCATGTGTGTGGATGTGGAGTAAGTATATATGTATATGTAAGGTGAGCAGGAAGGGAAGCAAAGAGCTTTGTTCAACTTTGTGCACAGGAAGTGCTACGTTTGTACATATACATACATAGATATTATATATGTGGATACGCATTATATATCTGGAAATACG
The DNA here is from genome assembly GCA_034698285.1 of Sminthurinus bimaculatus. Classification (NCBI taxonomy): domain Eukaryota; kingdom Metazoa; phylum Arthropoda; class Collembola; order Symphypleona; family Katiannidae; genus Sminthurinus; species Sminthurinus bimaculatus. The sequence continues at coordinate 8,167 of JAQIVE010002978.1, read as the reverse complement.
ACTAGAGGACTGGAGAAGCGGATGAGAAGAAGAAGAAGGAGGGAGCACAAGTAATTTACCACCATCTACATACATCACCAACTCGGTCTGGCCTCATTCACTTACCCATTCACTTACTTACTTACTTACTCATTCACTCATTCACTCACCAACTGACTGACTGACAAGCAGAACATCCTCATTTTTATTCCCCGTCATCACCTTGATTCAGGTAAGTCGGCAGTCTAACTTTTACTTCCACGCAATGTTTGTCCAAAGCATATCCCACATGTATGTATTATGATATTATACTACGCGTATTATATGCACATAAAATATGTGAGGGTAGATAATAAGGCACATGAATATTATCGATTATGTCATCAACTATCAACTTGTTTATCAACCACGCCAGTCAATTTTTCTCCCCATTTTTCTGCTGATGCACAATGGCAAAATGATGAGGAGCTTCTCGTTCTTGGTTGGGCCACATGTTTTTGATTCCACTATCACCTTGTTCTCATCAAACACCTGTTCCGCAGTTTTTTCTTCAATAGAGTATATTCAGTTACGTATTCAAATCTTTTAACCCTCTATCATAAAATCTAAAATACATCTTGAAAAAATGCTGTATCAACTTTTAAAATAAACTGAATCCAGGCAGTTGAAAATAAAATTATACAAATAAATAAAAAGCAATTGACTAAAGTATAAAGTAAAAGTACACCTACGTATGTATGTATGTTCATAATATGTAAGTAGATAGATTCCTTAGAGATTAAGGAATCTGTCGACAAGTATTTAAGAACGACCTGGACTATAATACCATAATATTATAGTCCAGGACAAGAGATGGTGGAAAAGTGGAAGTAGAAACTGCTGGAGAATGATTATTATGATTACACCTGGAAATGTAAGAGATGAAGAGGAGGAGGAAGGAGAAAGTGAAGCGTATGAACTGTGGAAGAAGCACGTTCCTGCTTTCCTAAAGCAGTAAATGAGGTACAATAAAGATTGAGGTAATTTTGACTAACCTTGTGTCGTAATAGTCTCAGACCAAGTAGCGAGAAGGTCTATGATATATATATGATTATACAACGTAAAGTATACTTATTATATGTTGGAAGGATAAGTAATCTGTTTGGTTGCGGTGTATATGTGTAGATCGTAGATTGTAGATAACTATGTATAAGGAGGCAAGGAGGGAAGGAAAAATAACGAAGATAAAACTTGAGCAAAATAGGCAGTAATAGGCACTAGTCTGATGGGCTGTAAATCATTTTTATTTCCGATTCAGTGCTCGATGCACTCGGGACTCGGGAATTTTTTCTGTGTATATATATTAGAGACTGGATTTTTACGAGTATGTTTCATAACAATGCAATCTTGACAACAAAAAATCGTACTAAGGCTATATCAAAACTGAAAACAATGAGCAGAAACAGCCTTGCATTTACTATAAGGTATAGCCTGATTATTATATATTATGCGGACGTTTTAAAAATGACACATGTCATTTCTCAGTGCAATGGAAACCAACTCAAGACAGATCCAAATATTGTACAACCATGGACTTTTTTAAATATTACTTGAACTAATACAAATTCAGTTTTGCAAAAAAAGTCTTGTGCCTTTGCACCTGACAGTAAAGCAAAATGGAAAAATATTTGCTGAGAAAAAATCTTTCCTTGACAGGAGGACTTTTTTGCAAGCTTCCGTAAAGAAGTAGCAGAATTTCTGTACGTATAGTTAAGTTAAGGGTTTCTAATAGGAAATTAATGGGTTGAGCTAATAATCTAATTGCACCTTTGATGAACTTACGCCTATTAAGTTTTAGCTATAAAGAAATGCTGTTACGCTGTTAAAGCCGATAATTGACTTTATTAAATGTTGATTTAAAAAGATTTTCAAGACTCTCTCATTTAATTACTTGAAGAAGCTCTTGCAAATACTCACAAGGAAAGGATATTTCGGAGAATTCTTTACTTACTTGAGATGGTGGCTCATAATGAATAATAATTTGTGTGTAAGTAAAGAAAAGTCAACGGTTTATCAGATACTCCTTATATTATATTGTATAGTGCATTTTCAACTTAACTAAATACTAAATAAATAAAAGTACAGTATCGTGGAAACTTGAAAATACTTTACACATTACGAGACGATAAATTTTTATATCCCTATGTGTACTTGTTTGGTCTGGATTCCGGATACATAAAATGACACGCCGTATACCGAATACCAAATTCGTATGTAAATGTGTAGAATATGCTGTGTAAATTAAAACCTTCCATTTTTATTACCTGTTGCCTATCGAAAATTCGTGGAGTTTTCATTAGTTGCTTTAAAAATAGGATGAAATCGTCCATGTGGCTTGTTTATATGTATATACATGTATTAGAGCAACACTTTTGGTTATGGTATGGTAATTTAAAGCTGTATCAGCAAGGTCTAGCTTTGCCCTGTATTACTCTAAAATAATATTATAGATTATAGATATATACATGTAGGAAAATAAATAGACAGCGTAAGTAAGTAGTTGCTGTTCAATAACTTGCCATACATGTGCGACCTGAAGAGTTAATAATTTATAATTTATTTATGAACGAGTTGCTCTGCTTGGAGGCTGCACGGGAGGCATTTTGAGCATGAAATCGTGAATTTAAACGAGCGTCCTGGATTTGGGAGAGAAAGAGAAGACAAACTAGAAACTCGATTGAGCGATCATCACTACAAACGTGCGAGCATATACATTATTATGGGATGTTACTATTATTATTATTATTATTATTATTACCGATCATTGCGGATATGATGGTGCTGAGAGTTGCTTGGGTGGAAGGGAGAAAAGAGGAGAGGCTTGGAAAGGCTGAAGGAAAAGGACTAGACGTTTCACATTAAAGATAATCAAAATCAACAAGAGAGGATGCGAGAGACATGTGGAATGATGTGGTTGCAATTTTATTGACAATTTCAACGAGCGGACTTGTTGATGGCACATTTAAATTATATTTACGCTTCCGCTTGCCACTCCATTCCCCCAAAACTGATGAGAATGAGAATCATGTTCATCATGATGATGAGGATGAGGATGAGCCATCTTCCATCCACAGATTCGATTTTGAAAATATTGATAAATGAGTGACGTCAATAAAATACAGGCCCAGGGAAAGAGGTATTACACTTTTATGTATGTATGTATGTGTATGTGTATATAAATATAAAGTTAGCTCTTATTTTTCCTGTACTGTATAATGTATAATAATAATCCAAAATACGTGCATGAATCTTAGTCGGTGGTGTGGATGAGTTTGAGTTTGACACGGTAACTAGTCTCGCGATGTTTTTCTTCTTTTCCTCTCCTCTTCAGCATCATCATCATTATTATTATTATTATTATCGCGTTATTTTTGTGTTGACTAACAACTTGCTTAAAACCAGAGAAAAGGGGATTTGGTGACTCGAGAGAGAGAAATAAAGAAAGAAAGAACGAGAAAGATGGAGATGAGCAAGAAAACGAGTTTAGAAACTTTTATTTCCACGAGAATAATTTGATTAGACTCATAATTACACGGAGGGTCCCATTACAGCCGGCTTCTTCGTTCTTCCTAGTTACTCTCTTTCTCTCTCTTGCTCACATTCGTTTTCTATTATATATTATACTGCAAAAAAAAGTACAACACTCTGCATTTTAGGTACTGGGATGTGACAGAAAGTTAAATTCGCAAAGGTACTGGAGCTGACTATAATAATATACGATTTATGTATGGTTGTATAGTTAGCACTGGAACTGGAAGCAGCTTATGCGAGTTTCAAGTGCCACAAGTTTATTTTTTACGACCATCATCTCATCATACATACATATAATACAGTTGGCCACCATGTTGATGAGACCCTAGAAGTTTATATTTTTTATATCCAACAAAAGTTCTCACTTTCTGCTCAAAAGCTGATAAACATTTCGTGTCCAGCCTCCCGTTAATTTTTCTTGTGCATTTGAGGTTTTTATCTTATATCATCTTCTTATATTGCTCATTCATTGAACTAAATAATCCAAGATGTTTCGAGTCATCCAGTTCCCAGTTCTACTGTATTACTGGTTTTACTTTACATTGCAAACACACATTTTGCATATTGTAAAGATTGTTTATGACACCGATTTATTTACTTGCATGCATGAGTATTATATACATATATATATGTGTATAAATGGGTAATAGAGGTAGAGATGGGGGAGTGGAGTTGTTTTTCAGCCACGCTGACTCTTAATCATCAACAGGGCGAAAAGAAGAGAAACAGAGGACGGAGGAGAGAATGAGAGCTGTGCTCCGTTTCCTCTCATTAAAAATATTTTTGCAAGAATCGATGGGTTGAATTAGAGCTATTTGGCCATGGCCACCATGACGATGGCGATGACGATGACGAGTGCTGTAAGAGCCCAACTAGGCTATGACGGTGATGAGGAGCTGCAAGACAAAAGAGTGTGTAAAACGAAAACGATGGAAGAGAAGAGAACCGTCGACTGGGGCTTTACCAAACTCTTTCGTTAAAATTCAGTCCTCGCTCTTTTATTCTATATTTTGAATCAAATTTTGAAGAGTTGTAGAAGAAAAAATTTTACTACCTGTGTCATAATTAAAAATTTCAATGTAGCTTTTAAAAAGGGGACAAAATTTAGTTAAAACTTTGTGGACTACAAAATATGTTCTGTACAATTTATCCTCGACCTACGGTAAAGGAATGTGATCAAAGGGAATGAATCTCATTGAGCATCAGTCTCATTTCCGTTCCACTGCAAAGTTTTGTCCCCCTTAAATTATCCAAACATACGTACGTAGTACGTACGTACATACAGTTACAGTTGGGAATTTGAATAGTGAACTGTGAATATACTTAGACTTTCGTCCCACCAATTTTTCTCCCTCACATGTTGCAGTTTCGATGAAAAACGGAAGTTTTGGTACACGTTGTAGAAATTCTAATTTTAGGTACAATCAATGAAATCTTGTAATTTTGCCGGTCCAAAAACAAATTAGACAGTTTCAATGCAACAAGCTAAATGACAACAACTAGTATAATAATAAATATATTAAGTATAAAGTAAGTATAACTTGCTAGAAGACTTTTAGTTTATTAAATTTGATTAAAAGTGTGATATGATGATACATTATGTATTTACTTGGTTTTCCTTTCTGTTTTGGCTTTGGGCTTCTCCTGGTTTGTGACGCAAATGTTTGTGTCTGCCTGTGTCGATTGACGCTATTTTGAGTATAATTATTTCAAAATTCATAAGGTAATGGTCTAAACCATGTGCATACATACATACATACATATATATGAGTGGGCCCACAAAGTAAAAGGGAAAAGGTGTTGTTGTTTCAGAGTTTTAACACAGCTCTGCCTCCACACACATCTGTGCTAAACCTTTGCACATGGAAAATGTAAAATGTTGAGCATGTTTGTGTGTATGTATTTCGTTTGTAGGTAGGTAGACAGTAGACAGAGACACAAGCACACGTACCTACATGTATACATACATACATAGATGGAGAAAGCCACTGGAGATCAGGGGAAAAGGAAGGGAATCGTACAATATAATAATATAATATTATATTATATTAAAGAGAGTATTAAGGTGAAGAGAGGATTTGTTCCGAAAAAAGATTTGATCCAGAATTCAAGGCTTTTCAAAGAAAATTTCCTCCATCACATCCATCCATCCATCCATCCATCCTGCTTCCCTCTTTCCGCTCGTTTCGACGTCGGTGCACTCGATGAAATATCCCTCATCTCTCATCTACCATATAAAGATGGCTGAGCGGCGGCACTGCCACCAGTAGCCGGAGCCGTAGCCCTAGTCGCAGTCCAAGTAGTGGTAGCAGCAGCAGCAGCAGCAGCAGCAGCAGCAGAAGCAGAAGCAGCAGGCCGCTCTCAAGTCCTCACTCACTTTCTCTCTTTCTGTTCTTCATTCCTCTTTCTCCAGGAGCAAACACATAATTAAATTTCCCTGGAAAATCTTTGACTTGCTTTTAGAGTCAATTACTCTACTTTCTCTTTCCTCTCCAGTTAGTTAGTTATTTAGTTATGGAGCGGAGGAAGTGGGAGGAGCGGGTCCAAAAGCATGGAGAAATAGGTTTACGTCCTCCTTCTCGCACCCTCCCCCTGATGCACCTCACAAAACTTGAACCATTGCTGAACCATTACCATTTATGTATGTATGTACCATCCAAATGCTGCATACGTATGTAATATGTATAATGTACAATGCATGTACATACATTGTACATGTAAGAGCTAGTGACTTATGAATCACTTGTGCTAATGTTGTAGATACTGCTCATTTATAGGATATTATATTATATTTCTTTCCATTTTCTTGTACTTACAAGTTTTGCTCTATGTAATATTATAGAAAATAAAATGGAACATGTGCTCTCTTTCTTCGTTTCTTCTTCTCTCCGTTTCCTTCTGTCTCTCGCTCTCCGTGTAAAGACTTTTCTTTTCATCCTTTAAACAAGTTGTTCCGGTTTTCAAAGAGGAAATTACTTTATTATCATCGTTCTCCTCTTCTGATGATGATGATGATGATGACGATGTAGCCTTTCACTTCCTTTTTACGTGACTTTTTCCTTTAGAAACTGAAAACTACTTTATTTATATTTAGTTTGCGACTCCTGTATGATGATTTCGATGACGACGAACGTGGGGAGTAGGAAGGAGAGAAGAAGAAGAATAAAAAGACGAAGAAGACAAGAACAGCTATACATGTATTTTAGTATACATACCTACTCACATTTAGCTTTTATTCCATTGTCCGTGTGTATGTACAATGTACATTGTACAGTACATTCAATTCTGTAACTGTTCAGTGCTCAATGTGCAATTTCCTTACATCCCTGAAATGCTTCATGAAATCTTTTCACCCCTTATGTCACCATTATGCACATGATGGTGATAATGATAAATATATGAGGGCGACAATGACGAGTTGGAGTATCACCAATTTTAGTTCCTCCACTCAAATTGAAATTGAAATTAAAGTTGAAGGGCTGAGAAATAATAAACATGTAGGTTGTAGGTACTTCATAGGTAATGGGAAGAAGTATATACATGCATAGAAAACTAGAAATTAGAAACGATTACAAACTTATTTCTCAGCAGCGCTACACATTTATTATTTATAATGCAGCACATACATGTATATGCTATTCTTGAATTATATACTGGATAAATCAAGTTCTTAACTGAGTTTCTGCCTGGTTTCTTTCTTCATTTCGTTCTTTTTGCAGATCAGTAGTACTTCTCTTAAAATACATAATGCATACACATGCATATTTACAGGTAAATTTTATTTCCGACTCCAGGGTTGTTTTATCTCCCATTTTGAAGATAGCCAAGGAATTTTCTCAAATTGGTGTAGAATGTAGAAGTTTGCTCCTTGTGCATGGATTTGTAAGATAAGTTTGTAGAATTTTCTACACTTGTTTCTACACTATCAAAAAAATCACAAAAAGCTCTGAGACAAGTTGAAAGTTGGCAGTTGGCAATCTAGGTGGTTGTTATTAACCTAAGTTGAGAAAATCAACATTCCTGTACAAATTTGGATATTTTGACATGTGAATCCTTCGGGAGGTCATAGATGGTCAGCGGGGTAATCATTTTTCAACAAATATATTACATTGCTTCTTGTTTAGTTGAAGATTCAATTTGGAATTGGGAATAAAGTTTTCTCTGAGAGTCCCGTTGAAGCCCATTATGAAAGGAAAAGTTGTAAGAAAAGTGTATAAAACTTATTGTATGTAAGTAAACACAGAGGACCTTTTATCCAAATTTTTGTTCATCCTTGTCATCCTCGTTGGCTGGCTTGGTTTTGGCTTTGGCTTTGTGTTACTTCATGGGGTATGACGCGAGAGACTGATTTCGAGGACAAGTTGCGAGTAGGAAAAGGAAGGAAGGTATAGATATGGATATACAAAGATGGATAGATAGATAAAAAGGAGAAAGTGCTACGCAGTCTCTAATGACGATGTACGTACATATATAAAGAAAAAGATTATGGAGAGCTTATGTCATATCTCCAATCCATATTCCATCTCATTTCATTTCTTCTTTCCCTGCCATTCCATCCATTCATATGTATGTATATTGTATATAAAGATACATTTTATGTATGTACATATATCATACG
>JAQIVE010002977.1:0-18172 GCA_034698285.1 Sminthurinus bimaculatus | reverse complement strand
TTATTTATTATATCACGATTGTTTTGGTCTAAGACATTTTAACCCTGAATATTATAAAGGGAGGCTTGCTTAAAAATGACCCACCATTGTACTTCACGTGCCGATAATTTTTGTTTCATTAAAGCATTGATGTCATAAATGCTCCACGAATAAAAATTAAAAGGTAAAGATATTCTCTTTCGATGTAAGGTTTTTCACCATAATTTGTGATATCATATATAGACGGCAGAGACGATTGAAAAAACATTTCTGGAAAATGAAAGGAAAAATTGACTCTGCGTTGTTGGTAACTGTTAGTTGTGTTTTTGGTCACAACAATCAATCAGATATCACAATGCTTTTCCATTTTTGGATTCCAACTATGAAAGAAGGGGGTTACTTTTTCTCGTAGGTCATTTTTAAACTACTCTTTTTTAATTGCGCAAAACTTTATATTGTAAGTCGTAACATTTCACAATAATATATTTCTTACCTCGTATGACTTTAAAATGTTTCCTCTATATACTGGTGATTTGTAAGAATTGTCTAAAACATAAGAATATGTAACATGTAATGGTAATACAGGTGTAAAGTATCCATTTTCAAAAAGGTCGTCGAAAATTCCATAGTACTCTGCAGCTTCTTTTACATGCAGGGGCCCAGAAGTTTTACTCCATTCTTCTTGTACAGCATCCAGAGGAACTTTCACTGGGTTAGAAAATTAGGCCAACGTTAATCAAATTTTATAGCAATGGTGCACCGTACAAACGTTAAGTTTAATAATATACGGATAATGGATAATATCCGTATGGATAGAATAGTTCGTATGATTGATTGAAGTCAAGAATGAAAGTTGAAATCAATCTACATAATTTGGAAGTATTTCAGTTTTTGTAAACTTTAGACTTTAAATGAAAGCTGTTTTTAACTTCCAACTTGTGACGATTTTGGATTAAGTACATCGGTTACATTGTCATTAGTATAATAATATTTACTTTGTAAAACTTACAAGTTCTGTTCTTTGCAGCTAACTGCATGGCATAATCATTTTTTACTTGCTTTCGATGCTCCAATCTATCTTTAAGTTTGTCCTTCCGATTCTTAGGTTCAAATTGATAACCAATGTTGACACGATAGTACAGGGCAGGATCTCGATAATTCCATACTAAAAACATTAAAATACAAGATAAATCAAATGTCAATTACTCAACTACACAATAATATTAGCAATCCACCGCCCATCAAATTCATATAATTCATACATTATAGTAAAAGTTAAACGTCTTTTTCTCAACTCACTCTCAATTTTTTGCTGCAGACTCAAAGCTTCTCTTGGATTTTTTCCTTTGGATATTTGCTTCCAATAAAACCGAACCAACGGTCTTTGAATAAACGTCAATTTCCTTAAAGTGAGTGACATGTTTCAGCTATTTTTGAAATCAAAAGTCACAAAGTCACCTTTGTTTTGAGTATAATTAATACCACTTAGTGTTTAAATGGTCACATAATTGAATAATTAACTAAAGTTTGTGTATGTTTTTAATTTAACATTTTTAATTTCAAAATATTCAAGTTTGGCTGTGAAAAAAAGCATGTGCTGATTTACATTGAAATTCTCCGCTCACTTGCAATTGAGCGCTAATCAAAGAAAGAGGAGCAAAGAAGAAAGAAGCCATCACAGGTAATTTTGACGACGAAAGTCATTATTTAACTCAAGTTTTAACTGTTGGAGCAACAAGTTAATAATGTTTAATATAGACTAATTGTTAAGGGACATTCATTAGTAATCAAGTTGTTGCATTTTGAATGTCAGACATCGTCTGTATATCTTTGCAGTCTTTTCAAGTTGGTCCAAGTGCATGGTGGAGGAAGAGGAAGTCATTGTACCTTTTTGTTTTTTTTCCTTCAAAATATAAAAAAATATTTTGATTTCGGCGTCCGCAAGACACTTGACCTCTTAGGTCACATCGCCAATCATGGCTCCGACTGGTGTGGATAAAGACGTTTTCCATCGTCGGTTACAACGATTATACGCAGAATGGAAGGTAATGTCAATCTTTTTTATCTGAATATAATGAATACAAGTTCCTTTTTGTTGACAGAATACGTAGACTTTTAGAACAAGGAATATGAATGCGAAATTAGGAAAACAGCTATTTGTTTTGTTTCATATAAAAATACCAGAATGTTGAATTAAATAATGTCAATTTAGTTCAAAATTTTTGTTTTTAAAGTATGTCATGCATTTTTTTTTGGGAAAATGTAAAAATTACAGAAAGGGGAAGGTGATTGGGGTAAAATTGATGCTATGGCCATTGCTGTGGGTGTTGACGAAGACGTAGTTTATTGTAAATCAACAGCTCTACAGGTACAAATAAAATACTTTTTATGATTATGTTTACCTATATGATATATTATATCATGTGTTAGATATATTATTACTAATGTTGTGTTATTTTCCATAGACTTGGTTATTTGGATATGAACTCCCAGATACAATTATGGTATTTTGTGAATCCTCTGTGTACTTCCTGTCATCAAAGAAAAAAATTGACTTTTTAAAACCAATTGAAACGAAGGAAGAAAATGGGCTGCCTGGTGTGAAGCTGTTAGTTAGAGATAAGGTACTTTTTTTAAATAAATCGATAAAATACGTTTATAAGTTGGTTCACAATGTAACCTGTTTTTGAGGATGCACTAGTATGAATAGTACATCATATAGAAACTTGTACTATTTTCCATTCTATAATATGTAAATACATTACTTATATGTACTTATGATATGAATTTTATTTATGTATGTTTGGGTATACATACTCTTGTCGGTTGTATGTTATACGTTTTTAAGAAACGACCAACCAATGGTAGTACCATTGGTCCAACACGCTAATTAGCTTATAACGTTTTTAAATGGCAAAAAAACGATGAAGGAATTTTTTATATTCTAGGGAAACGTTACAATAAATTATATTATCTACTGACTTTTTCTTATTTCTAGACTGATAAAGATAAATCCAAATATGAACAATTAATCCAAGCTATAAAGGAAAGTAAAGGTGGGAAATGTGTCGGGACTTTTGCCAAGGACAAGTTTCCTGGCGAATTTATGGACGGATGGAAAGCGATTATGTCTAAAGAAAAACTTGAGACGGTAAATTAATGTTTTTGAAAACAATTTAGAATCACAAAATATATACATGGATTTCATTTCTAATAAATAAAGTAAATAGCTCTAGTATAGCCTCAAGTTTAAGTATTATTGTTCAATTTCTTCTCTATGAAATATTAGATTGATGTTTCCTCGCTGGTTGCTACAATCATGGCCGTTAAAGAAGAATCCGAAATACACACGATGAAAAGAGCTTGTCAAGTATCCATTGACGTGTTCACAAAGTACTTGAGGGACCAAATCATGGATATTGTGGATTCTGATAGAAAGGTATGTACGTTTATGTGCACATAATACATGTATAATGTATATATATTAGGGTGATGCAACCCTCCCAAACGATGAAATTCATATCTTGCAGAACAACATAAGAAACTAGCACTCAAAAAAACATGTTTAAACTATATTTGGTCAAAATCGATAAAAGGAAAGTACCTCCTCAAATGGGTCAAAGGTTTGACCCTCTTAAATACATACTAATTTTGGATTTCAAAAAAATCTGAAAAAAATCAGGGTGATAGCCAATGCGATTTGGAGAAGATTTTGTCATGGCAGTGATCGTCTATCTTTAAAACTTTGAGATCTGGAGCGATCCGCGTGACAAGAGTGACAGTGAAAAAATTTTGGAGAAAGTTGAGGACAAATTATTTAAATGGACCTACTGGCCATACGGTTCAGGATAAAATAATGTTTCGTTTATGAACATTGGTCAGAATTTAATGCTCTTTCATGCTGTTGTATTGAAAAAAATTTAAAATGAAATTAATTTTTTTTTCTACTCTGACCTCCGATCTTTGACCTCTTTGAGGAGGAACTTGCCCTTTATCGATTTTGACCAAATATAGTTTAAACATGGTTTTTTGAGTGCCATTTTCTTATTTTGTTCTGCAAGATATGAATTTCATCGTTTGGGAGGGTTGCATCACCCTAATATATATATACATATATCGACTTTGTTATGCTTGAAATTTGACATTTGAAAATTTTAAAATCTCTTATACTGTTGTATCTCATTACGTTTACTAATTGTTGTAATGCAATCTGGGTAATTTAAATATCCTTCGTGTCATAGGTACGGCATCAAAAATTAGCAGAAGGTGTTGAAGCAGCTATAACGGACAAAAAATATGTTACGGGAGTGGATACTACCCAGTTAGATATGTGTTACCCACCCATTATTCAAAGTGGTGGCAACTATAGCTTGAAATTCAGCGCAGTGTCTGACAAGAATCCTGTCCATTTTGGAGCTATTGTGTGCTGTTTAGGGGCTCGATATAAATCTTACTGTTCCAATATTGTCCGAACTCTCTTAGTTAATCCTACAGAAAAAGTTCAGGTATTTTATATTTTAACCAATCACATATTATTACATGTTACGCTAGATAAGTATGCATCGTGAAGTAAAATGTTACCATTCACATGTATTTATTTAAAAGTTTATAATTTCTGAAAATATAGGAAAATTACAACTTCCTGTGCACTGTTGAAGAAGAGTTACTAAAACGACTTGTTCCTGGGGCAAAGCTTAGTGACGTGTATGAAAAGATTGTGTCATTTGTGAAAAAAGAAAAGCCGAATCTCGTTGACAAGTTAACTAAAACGTTTGGCTTTGTCATGGGCATCGAGTTCCGTGAAGGAAACTTAGTTATAGGTCCAAAATGTACTGCCGTTTTATCGAAAGGTATGACTTTGAACATCAACGTAGGATTCTCAGACTTGAAAAATGACTCCGCATCTGATAGTCAGGGGAAGAAATATGCCCTTTTTATTGGAGACACTGTCGTTGTAAATGAGGTAAGTAGTAAGTTTAAAGTCGTGAAATGATGGAAAATATTACATTGATATTATATTATAATATTAATATTAAATTACAATTTTAACCATTGAAATAATACTGATTGTTTATTTAATCCACATATCAGGAGGGCCCAGCAACAGCTCTTATACCTACTAAAAAGAAGCTAAAATCCATAGGAATATTTCTTCGGGATGATGAAGAGGAAGAAGACGAGAAAGAGAATGAGCCTGAAACAAATGAAATTCTTGGTCGGGGACGACGTAATGCGATCCTGGACTCAAAACTTCGTGTAAGAAGAAATAATAGTACAATTTAGAATAATAAGGATGCGTAATGCATGCTATGTTATTTAAAGAGCTACTTCCAAATGAATTTAATTTTATCATTTTTGTATCATTTTTTAGCAAGAACATTCATCAGAAGAAAAACGTAAGCAACAACAAAAAGAATTGGCTGCGGCTATGAATGAAGAAGCAAGAAAGCGATTGGCTCTACAAAAAGGAGGAAAAGAAATTGAAAAAGTTCGTAAATCAAATGTATCGTACAAAACTGTTAACAACATTCCAAGGGAAAAGGAAATTGAACAACTCAAAATATTTGTTGGTATGTGATGCATACTTTTTATGTTGCCTCTACCTCTCACGTCTATCGGTCGATTTTTTTCAAAATTGTTCAATTTATACCGTTTTCTATTTTCGCATGTTTTTATCATCATTTCACATTTTGTTGCAATAATTTTGTTATTTTCAGATACAAAATATGAAACGGTTATTCTACCTGTATTTGGAATGCCTGTGCCATTCCACATTTCGACGATCAAAAATATTTCTCAATCCATTGAAGGAGATTATACTTATTTGCGTATCAATTTTTTTCATCCTGGAGCCGCAATAAGTAAAGCCGATGGCACTTTTGCTAACCCTGAAGCAACTTTTGTCAAAGAAGTAAGATATATAATATTTTAAATCAATTCAATCGTGGTATTTAGAATGTATACCACACTATACGGATATAATTATGTCGACGTTTATTTGTAAAACATTTAATTCCGCCTTTTTTATTTAGGTTACATACCGTAGCACAAATGTTAAAGAACCGGGCGAGCTTTCAGCTCCTAGCGGAAACTTAAATACAGCATTCCGTCTTATTAAAGAAGTTCAAAAGAAATTTAAAACAAGAGAAGCTGAGGAAAAGGAAAAGGAAGATTTGGTTAAACAAGACTCACTTCAATTGTCAGTGAACAAAGGAAATCCGAAGTTGAAAGATTTGTATATTCGACCGAATATCGTACAAAAGAGAATGAGCGGTGTCCTTGAAGTAATTTTTATCTAATATATAAACCTGTATTTATTCATATTACGTGTTGTACTTAAGTTTTTTAAACGAGTTTGGCGCAACATTTTTTAATTTTAAGGCATTTAATCAATTTACTAATTTTTTAAATTATATTTACAGGCACATACAAATGGATTTAGGTACACATCGATAAGAGGAGACAAAGTTGATGTATTGTATAACAACATCCGTCACGCCATTTTCCAACCTTGCGACTCTGAACAGATTATTTTGTTACATTTCCATTTGCGGGTAAGTTAGATACTCTGAACCACTATTTTTATCAAAAGACATCTATGTAAGATATATGTTTTATCATTGTATAGAGTAGTAAATAATACCCATGATTTTATATTTGTTCATTTCTATTTCTAGAATGCTATAATGTTTGGGAAGAAAAAGCACATTGATGTCCAGTTCTACACAGAAGTTGGAGAAATTACAACAGATTTAGGAAAACATCAGCATATGCATGATCGGGATGATTTGGCTGCTGAACAAGCAGAGCGAGAGTTGAGGCACAAATTAACAACAGCATTCAAATCATTTTGTGAAAAGGTCGAATCAATGACTAAGAATGATATTGAGTTTGATACTCCGTTCCGTGATTTGGGCTTCCCTGGAGCTCCTTTCAGATCTACAGTTTTACTTCAACCTACTTCTGGATGTCTTGTTAACTTGACAGAATGGGTAAGTATATTATATTGCCAATATTTCAAAAATACAACACACATATATAATATCATATTTAACTGTTTGAATTACCCTTTAATTTTCGTGTTTGTTTGTTTGTTTCATTATGTGTGTAGCCACCATTCGTCATTTCTTTGGAAGATGTGGAATTAGTACATTTCGAGCGAGTTCAATTTCACTTGAAAAACTTTGATATGGTTTTTGTATTCAAGAATTACAATCGTAAAGTTTCCATGATTAATGCTATCCCAATGAACATGTTAGATCATGTCAAGAATTGGCTCAAGTAAGTTCAAATATGTACATAATATACGTATGATATTATTACTAGAGTGCAACATAAATGTTAAAGTATAAAATGAACATAAAGGAAATGAGTTCTTACAATGTATGTTTTTTCACGTTACAGTTCTTGCCAAATTCACTTTACTGAAGGAATTCAATCGTTGAACTGGGTGAAAATCATGAAAACCATTGTCGATGATCCAGACGGTTTCTTTGATAGTGGTGGTTGGAGTTTCTTAGAGCCAGAATCAGACAATGAAGGGGACGAAGATGATGATGAGGATGGCGAAGAGGATGAGACATTCAACGTGTCAGAGGATGAAGACGAGTCAGATGAAGAGTCTGATGACTCCGAATTCTCCGAGGTGGATGAGGATGAATCAGGGGAGGATGAGGATTCAGAAGGTACATGAAATATCAATGAAGGTGCATGAAATGTCAACTATGCAAATAATAATGGTATAGGGTGATTCTAATTTTGTTTTCTAAATTTGTTATAGCTGATGGTAGCAGCGAAGAAAGTGGAAAGGATTGGTCAGATTTGGAAGCTGGTGAGCTATTATAGAATTCGGAATTTATATTGAATTCTTCAAATGTAAAAAAGTTGCATTTTGTAGAAAGTAACTTACAATAAAACTTTGGTTTATTTCACTCAAATTTACAGAGGCTGCTGAAGCTGACAAGAACCAAAAGTATTTTGAAGATGAATACACGCATCAAAAGGGAGGCAAACGTCCAGGTATGTTTCTCATTACTGTTTCTTGCTATGTAATCACTTTTTTCATTACAGGATAATTACTATAAAATGGGCTATTTTAAAGTCAATTGCAATTGTATTTTAATACAATAAAATTTATTTTGTAGCTGCCTCTTCATACCGTGACAAGGATAAGCATTCTAGCTCTTCTTCTTCCAAGAAACATAAGAGGTATGGTTCAAGAACTTGAACACTAGAGAGCAATTTTAATAGCTATTTAACATTTATATTGTGTGTTGATGCTGTAATTTGAATTTTCTATATTGCATACGTATTTGGTTTTCCTAGATGTAACTAATAATTGTATTTTTGACCTTACAGTAGCACACCCTCTTCGTCAAAATCAAAAGATCATGATAGAAGACGAGAGAGTGACTCTCATCGTCATAAAAGTAGTAGCAGCAGCAGTAAGAGGTCTCCTGAGAAGAAAAGTAGCAGTAGTAACGGTGACAGACATCGAAGCAGTGGGGACAAGAAACGGTCACGAGATTCTTCGTCGAGAGATTCTCCAAAATCAAAGAAAGCCAGAAAGTGAGTTGTTTGGATGCTGTAGAATTTTTTTACCACCAACCTGTATACTATGGTATCTATGTATGTCTGTTTAAAATAATATATCATAACCTCATCCGATGGGCAATGTAGCTTGTGTATTTCGTACTTTCTGAGTAGATGTTTTAAATGAGTTTTCACAAAAAAAATCTGCGTTTACACAATATGTACGAAGTACACAAGGTACATTGCCCATCGGGAGGATCCCTATTATTACTCTAAAAATACTTTTATTGAAACAAATAATTAATTACAGTAATGCTTAATGATTACTCTAACATTAAGATATGCTAATTGTTGTAACTGTTATTAATTATTAGCGTTATTCAATACAACTATGTATAATAAGCAGTATGACATATTATTAGGTAGGTTCGTATGAATGATTCGGTAATTTTTTTCTCGATTAGTAAAGACACAATACATATTTAATATTGATTGCTACATGATTAAAAATAGTTCCTCCGACAAGCATTGCACGTTATGTTAGTATATTGTATGTATTACTTGTGCTATGGAAAGTTTCAGTTTTTCATTCAAAGTATAGTAATAAAAGTTAATTGACAAACTCGAATATCTTTAAAAAAATGACAAACTAGGACATTCATGATATTTCTATAATAACAATTTGTAAAGCGAAAAACAAATGTATTAGTTTACCTCTCACTTTTCCGCGATTATGATGATGAGCGAATGAAGTAGCAAGTTACAAATTCTTTTTTAGCATACCGTTTAAGTACTGCGTACATGTAAGATGTAAATACGTACATAATGCATTCAGAAATTACCATTTAAACTTTTAACAAATAGTTGTAACTTTAAAGATTTAATTTCCAACTATCGATGTATACATACAGTATACTAGAGCGTACAAGGGAATTGTCTATTATTCCCAATTCGATGATGATTTAAGAATGTTCAGTAATTATTATTTGTGTGTAATGGATGTGAGAAAAATAATATACTGTCAAAAGATATTATCTGGAATTAAAAACATGTGTGAATGTCAGTTTGATATAATATAAATAATTATATAATAATCAATATGTATTCAATACAAAAATGTTTTTAATTTCTTTTAAAGCATAATAATTTCATATTTTAAGTCAAAAACATAGTTTATTTGTTCTCCATTGGGATGCTGTCGTTTACTACAAAATGCTTCAAGTTGTTGTGTAGGTATTGCAACTCGGAAAGCAGTTTCCAGTTCATTCAAAGGTTTTCTCACTGAATATACTGGTATCGTCCATTCACACATTGAGGACTGTAATAAATATGATAAAAATGAGAACAAAGTGCCACAAAACGTTTGTTTGCATTTACAGGAAAATGGAATAAAATTTTTACCTTGTCATGTTTCATGTAAATGGTGACTTTCACTTGATATCTTTGAGCATCGTCTTCTCCCCCAATAATTGTAAACCACCAGTAGACAACAGATTTTTCAATTTTCATATTTCTTAAAAAGACTTCATCGTCATACTCTAAGTAATAGGTTGGCCACGGTCCATCTAAACAATAGCGTTTAAAGAATATTATGCCGCTTGGTAAAAAGTAAACTGTTTAGGTAGATGAGATAAATGTTATCTGAAACCCATCATCATTTTGATCATTTATTGTAAAGTTATTGTACAATTACCTGTTCTCAAGTCCTGTGAATACTCTGACATTGTCAACATATTTGTCTGCATCTCAAACCCGTCGACTTCATGGTCAGTTTTCAAGTGTCGAATGTAATCTTTAAAACGGATTTTCTTCCCATAGCATCTTTGCACATCCCATTCATTGCATGTAATCCAACTGTTTGTAACACAAATATAATTTGGTATAACCCTTTTTTCCGGCATTAGATTTTTCAATGGATTTAAGTATACGTTTATTCAAATTCAAACACTAAGAAATTTACCGAAATTCACAAACTTCCGCATGACTTCTGTACTCAGCCCCTTTGACAATTTTAGGACATCCATCAGCCAAGTATTTACACCAAAATGACGAGTTGGCCACAATAAGTTCGATTGCAGTGTTTCTTTGTGACCCAGATAAATCTTCATCGCATATTCCACATCTCAATTCAGAGCGGCATTTACCACAGATTGTATGCCCATTTGAACAAGTGTAGATTGGTGCAAGGGGAACTTCGAAACATATTGGACATTCCAAACATTTTTTCAGTTCTTTACTACTAGCTAGCTCATGGAGTGAACCAACAGCGGCACTGTAAGGGGAAAATCGTGGGAATCAAAAACAATCAAGTTTCGTATTGGCCTTTGAGATTAGGTTGGTTCATTAATGATATGCTTAAATTGTGAATAGGATTGTGAGAAAATATTAGCAAGTTAGAGCAGACGGAAGCCTGATAATGACAATCAATAAACTGAAACTTTTTACTCACCTGTCTCGCCGAGCGTAACTTGCCATTTTCTCCAACTTTCTCTGGAAAAAATCACAAATAATTAAGAAGAACTCTTTGCGATCCCCTCTACGGCTCAAGAAAAAATGACTTTTGAACTTTGATTTGGTGCATGAAAGGAGAGCAAGTTCAATTACAAGTGCATCAGACGTTCAACCTTATCTGTAACAATGAGTGTAATAATACTTAAAAACTTACCTGAACTTTTTCTGATGTTGACAAGTGACAATGACAATGTAAAACATCATGTGCGGTACGCTGATTCTGAGCTTTTAGCATTCTCTCAATATTATCTGTGATAAACTAAAAGCCTGTTAAGCCTATGCGGCTTCCCCTGTAATTTATTTGGCTGTATACGTAAAACGATAATGTTAATTCGGTTCAAATCCAGTGGATATGATCAAAATTTGATCTTGTGCATATAAAATGACGTCTTTTGTTAGTTTCGTTCAGCCTTATCGGCGGCAATATAGAGATAGATAATCTACGTACTACTGAATCAAGTGTAGGCAGTAATCCTATCAAACTAATGGGCACTATAGTCGCTACATGTTTAATGCACAGAAGCTTTGGCAGTTTATCTTACAGTAGTCTACTCAATACGGTTAATAATGCACCTATCACCTATACATATACATCACATGCATAATGTATAGGTGCAAAATTTACAGCATATGGAATATACATACACATGGTACAGATTTTAGCGTAGATCTACGTTTATATCACATGTACGGTTTAAATATACATCATTCTCCCCAGATGTAAGGAATACAGTTTTCCATCATGAAACTTCCATGCAAAATATGTTTTCAGAGTAATTACGTAGATATTATTGCGTGATGAAAGTCGAACTAAAACAAAAGCCAAAACAAAGCGTCAGACGGTGTCTGAAATGCAGGACAAGCATTGACCTTCTTCATTTTTTAGTGTATGTATTTTGAATCTGTATTGATCTTTTGTCGCATAATATGTGTATTTTTTGTATTGATGCCGAAGCTGATAATGTAAATAACTAGTAACTACTATGTACTACGGATGTGGTATGTACGTATGAACCTGGGTATATGAGTCTCAAACCCGACAAGATCAGTAATTTGGGTTTTATGAAATTTACAAAAAGAAATTCAGAGTTTCGTTTTTTTCAACAATTTGTTTTTATTCCACGGAATAGTGTTTAATAACGGCATTTAGGTTTTAATGAGAACTTTACCTTTATGTAGTAAATAACTCAAATATGTAAATATCATAACGTTATACGTGTGTATTTGTGTGTACAATGTACATACATATATGACCCTAGAATATATTTTCGCAATACAGACGAAAAGTGCTGTACTGCTAATGGTAAGTAATACCTTTATTTTTACATGGTATATACGCTATATTTGATTGAATGTATGCTAACAACTGATTAGAGTACAAATGTGTTCTACGGTTCTACGGAGACGCTATTTATATTCTATATGTATGCATATTCAATAGTTTTTGCTTCATTCCTACTTTACGCAGTGTGTTTACATTTTTATTACTGCTCTACTGTAGACAAATTCTGAATTCAAGGAACAGGAACTACTTCATGTATGAATAAGTATGCATGTAATTACAGAAGATTATGTCATTACATTTTATTAGCTATTAACTGTATGCATGTAATACATAATATTATATAGATCAAGAAGCTTTAGTTCATACTCATACAGCTGAACATGTATCCTGTATGTGTTATCTGTACGTAACAATAATATAATGGGCAATATTTACTATTTAAGATTGTATATGTACGTTGATTATTTTTTTAGTCACGTTAGTTCCCAAATCTGCTCCAGATTTCCACTTTACAGTGTTTATACATACACTGTACACTGTATGATTTATGACACTTTATTACCTATGTCAAAGTCAAAGTGCAATTAAATTAAGGACTTGCTTTTAAACATTAAAAGATAAATAACAATATTAGCATTTTATATTGTATACATATACCACAAGTATAATAAAATATATTCATTTCTTATCGGTTCGAATGTTATCTAAAAGTTTGGACACATAAACACTCATCTTCAATAAATATACCACCTATATTAGTGAATGGTTTTTTAATTTTTCCTCGTTTCGTTGAAAACCAACTAAAGTATATACAATGTATACATATTACACATAAATGAGTACTTTACAAAGAGGACCCGAGTAGTATACTAAAAATGCTTTGCATTTATGTATTTTTAAATGGAGAATTGTGTCAATAGTGCATACTTTAGACTTTAGATTTATATTATGTTACTTATGTATTGTATTTATTCTATTTTATGGAAGAGAGAGTGAGAGAGAAACGACTTGTCCTCAACTTTTGAAGTCGCTTATTCTTAACCATTATATACTATATGTATATACACATACATTGTAGAGTTAAGTTTGTATCTTTAAAATATTTATGTTTAACGTACATACAAAATACATAATCAGTTTTGGTACCTTTTTCTATTGAAAATGGAGAGAATAGTAAATATAGGGTAATAAAAAGCAATATCATAAGTTATGAGATTCAGTATAATTGAAATTGAGAATACGTGGATAGTTTAACTACTTAAATATATTATATGCGTAACTGTCATGTCAGTTTGGCCTTGGTTGTGAGTGGGGTTCTCTGGGATTGGACAAGAAAATAAGACTAAAAAGTTATAGTATCAACTTAAATACCATATGAATCTATTAGAAAAGAGAGTACAGAGAACAAACAATGTAATAATATATTTTTCTATGTATATTATTTCCTTAGTTTTTATACATGTCACATAACACTTTTTCCATGGGCGTATTTCCGATAGTTCGTTGGAAAAATAGTAATTCGATTCTTTGGGCTGGGACTTGACGGAGGAGGGGCAGCATGAGCAAAAGTCGTCCAAATCTTGCTGGCTGAGTGGGGTGTTGGCCTCTGGAATGTTGACAAAGCATCACTTGCGCCTGATCTTGAAGATTCTCCACTTGTAAAGGATCTTTTAGACCTCTCGTGTCTACATTTAAACAGACAACAGCCAAACGTATAAAACGGAAAGGATAAAGCATCATTGCCATTAAAACTCTTGACTAACAAGAGTATGTATAATGTATAACGTATAACTTACCACTTTTAAATAGGGCAATAGCTTTGAGACATGCAAATTCAGCAGGGTCAACTCCTATCGAACGGAATCGCACTAGAGCATCATTCAAAGTTCTTAAGTCGCCTGCCACCTGAATTTCAAAATTAAAATTGTATGTTAAAAATCACAACAGCTTATGTATGTAACATCTAAAGGACAAGATCATTTTATATTATATTTCTGTTTTCAAAGAAAAATTAAATAAGATGTTGAACAGATTTTTCAACTCACTTGAACGGCCTTGCCATTGGGTAAATGGTTTAAGTGATCCGTGGCAGAGAACAAAGAAACCGAGTCGTTTGGCATGCACCACTGAATGGCGTTGAGTAGAAATAAGTCCGCCCATGCTTCTTCTAATAGGATTACCTTTAACGTACCAAAGAAATGCATAAAAATCATTAAATTTTAACTCCCCAACATAGAAGTTTTCCATTTTTTCCCCCAGTAAATCCTCTTTTTTTAATTTTGACACAACAGGTCGTTTAAAAACGATTAATTCAATACATAATATACCTGATCTCTAAAGGGTAGGCTGCCAAAGGAGGGTAGATTTTTAGCCCATTTTACGGCCATAAAGAGGAGGCGAGCTGAAGTCTCATAGATTGTCTCATGAGCCGGATTGTAAATGGCCGATGGGATTTCAATACTCGTATTGGGATTGTTCGAGTTGGGGAAGGAAGTGACAGATGTGTGTGACCCTCCATTTGATCCTCCATTAGTACCAGTACCGTTATTCGTCGTTCCATTCATGGTCGGCGTTTTCGATTGTGGGATGTTGTCATCACTTGTCACGTCAATACTGTCCTCTGAATTTAATATCAACAGAATCAATGGGTCAAATGAGGCAGAAAGGAATTGTAATTATTTTCTCATTATATACATACATAAGTATGTAAATGCACGCAAGTTTCACACAAAACTACAAAATGACTAATTGTGTAAGACAACAGTTAATTAAACGTGATTCTATTTAAAAATCGACAGAGTATAGTTTGAAATTTTTGTTTGCTCAGTGTTGAAAGTTCAAAGTTAGATATTGTTTTTTATCAAAGCTACATTATATGCAAGAAAAAAAGGAAAATATATGAGGGAGCTAATGCAGAAGAAAAAAGTCTACTGATGATATGAAGTGGTGAAGGTGAAAACAGTGCAAGTTGAGAGAGAGAGAGAGAGAGAGAGAGTTACTCAAGAATAGGCTGGACAGACAGACAGACACTTGTTTAGTTGATCCGTGTACTATCCAAGTCTGAACTAAAGCTACCAAAGCCAGTGCTATATCATGTATTGCTACTATGATGTGTGTACAGTACACAGAGAAGGGAATCAATAGAGAGCTGAAAGTACCGTCGTCGTTATCCCGGATGCCATTATTCTCATTGGACTGCGGCATCGCGATGGGAGGTGGCGGAGGATGGTGAGAGAACGTGTGGTGCCCACCTCCAACTGTCAGAGCTCCATGACCTCGTGGACCCAGTAAAGGCCTGTTTCAAACATCAAATACCATCATCATCATCATTCCACTACATATAATATATTCTTTAGACTTCCTTTTCTTCTCTTTCCTTATACATTTATACATTAAATTTATAGTACTTTTCAGGCGACTGAAAACTCATTCGACTGAACTTCGGGCGATCCTCAGTTTATGCTAAGATGCATCAATTTTTCGGAATTCGTTTATTTATTTTTTTTGGTGTTATAAAATAATTGTAAACAATATTATATTTACCCAAAAACTCCAACTGCTACGGCAGCCTCGCGTAGAGCTCTCTCCTGATCCATTTCACAAAGGGCTTCCGGTCTGAGTGTGGCAGTATTCCGAGGTTGTCGCTCGTTTTGTACAGCTAAATAAAGAATAACTATAGCACATCATGTGACCAGTTTTGATTGGGAAATTTAGAGTTTTATTTGGCATTTCAGCTTTGATACGTGTGGTAAATAACAGTTCATTGTTACATATGTAGTTTATGTTTACCTACATGCACATGCATGTGCATGGCAGGATTTTTTCAAATTTTAACAGTGAAAATTTGACAAAACCCTGCCAAGAAAAGAGGCAAAAATTGTGATTTTGCAACAGATCTAATTGAAGCTTAAAATTATCCGGATTCGGATAACTATACATTTTATACACTGCATACACATATGAATGAACGTTATTTTGTGTTTGGAAACTTTTTCTAACTCAATTTACAACTTGTTGTACATGTTTCAGGTCATTCGATTAGGAGTTGTAAATACTGATAAGCATGTATGACGAAAAACTAAATCAATTCGTGTTGTATGTGTTAAGAAAAAAAGGGAGTAAAAGTGGCTGAATCGGTTCGCTGACTACTCTCACTTTTTGACTACCTACATACATATACTGATATACATACGTATATGAACATAGACACATGCAGTACCCGGCTCACACCAAAGAGGCTAACTTTAACAGAATAAGTAAGAAAATTACCTCCTGGTGAGAAATCACTTGAGCACAAAGTACAAGCGAGAGTGCAGACAAACGAACAAATGAGAATGAGTTTGCAAAGTGTGAAGTAAAAGAATACGGGGAAAGGAGCAAAAATACCATGATTATTTACATGTCAAAAGGAAGAGTCACTTATGTGACGGCTTGATTATTCCTGCAACTAACAACTATATGTACACAGTTAGTTACTGCACTGTACATATTGTCAGACCGAGTTAGTTGAAATAATTCAATAAAGTTTCCAGACGCCCCGTTGCTACACTTTCCTTTTTTATTTATTCACTGTATACATGGTATATATGTACAATATGTACATATATCAACTTTGTTTGATGTATGAACTTTTGTTCACAACAACTGATTCTAAAGAATGCCGAATGTCAATAAAGTATGAAATAAGAAAGAGTAGCTGTGAAAAAACTAACGAGTTTTTGTTGTCAAATCACAAGTAAAAATATTTTAAAAAAAAACATCTTTACATGTCTGCGCTTTTACACCAGCTCTTGTTTTTACCTCAAGACAGTACAACAACAACAATGTAGGTGCAAAATCAACAGATAAAACTAAATTGAATAAAATAAAACAATAAAAGTCATGGATGCTGGTAATCAAACAAGTAAAATAGAAATATGTACACAGCTCAGGATCCGGAAACCCGCAAAAAGACTGTCAATGACAGTTAATAAAAGTTGACTAACAGTCTATACAAAGATTATTAGAATGCCTTGAGCAAGGACAATGAGAATGACAATCGAAAATGAAATGAAGAGAGTATAATGTATGTATTATGTATGTATAGTTTGTGTACATCGGCTTGCAATTGACGACGGAGGGGTCAGAGAGGGCGAGAATGATGGAGGGAAAAGAGTGACAAATTACGAGAGTGGTGATGGCAATAGAGTTTCACACACATGTACATACTAGTATATGTATTCACTTACTCTTCCGCTTCCTTCTCCCCCTCTCTGTATGCATATTGCATATGTACATACTACATACTACATACATACATAATCAAAGTGAGAGCTGCGAGAGTAATTTGATTTGTTAGGCGCTTCAATTAATGAACTTACTGCCAAGTGTTTTATGTGGCAACTTTTTGCACGATGCATCTCATCCTCTATGAAGATTCCTCATCGCACCATCATCAGCCTCCGATCCCTTCAACCTTCACCCTATATGTATAATGTATACATATAATATATAGTTTCTAAGCTATCGCTCTTTCATCCATTTCTTCTCCATGTGTAAGTAATAGAAAATTAAAAGACATTTGTTTTCATATGTATACAGACTCAGCTTTTAAATAAAAAGTATTGTGAGTTTGAGTGACCTTACAAGTTAGATTTCTGAAAAGTTAGTCGTGCTATGAGAAAAACGTACAGAGTCAAACTTTGAATTGATACTTGAAGCCCTTGACACAAACTTTATAATATTTTAAAGATTGCGCGATTTTTGCCTTTTCGGGCTATTTATTACATTTATGTCAAAATCATTAATGATACACTGAAACCTGTATATAGTGACTATGGTATATAAGAAATCCCTTCATACAGTGAACGTTTTTTGATTCCCCGG
>JAQIVE010002976.1:0-18174 GCA_034698285.1 Sminthurinus bimaculatus | reverse complement strand
GTCGTTGACTTGAACTCGAACTATTACGGACGTTTTTTCTTGTAACTTCGGCTTTATGTATTATATATTATGTTTTATATATGATGCATACGACACAACGCAGTCAGTGCCTGTAGTTTTAGTTTGTGCATTTCTTCCATAAAAAATAACAATGAATAGCGGTTTCCTCTTAATTATTAATTATCATAAAGATGAAGATATGTGTCAAGTCCTTTAATCTTTAATCCTCCGAAATTTTTATCATGGGCTTCTATCGGGTAAAACAGACATCTAGTCTAAACGGAGCTGGGAAAATATAAAAACTGGATAAAAGCATAAAAATATACATATGTATCCAATATATATTATGTACTTACTTGCACATAAAAATATGCCGCTTTGTTTGAGAGCGTGAGAAATTTCTCTGTACAAGATATTGCATATTGCATAATAAGTATGTGTGTATTGTATGTAAGCTTTGTCTCGAGACTCAAGACACTTTCCATCATATATGTACATATACATACATAAATGTATGCATAAGGTAGAGGCGGAGAGGTTCTGGCCCGAATAATGATGGTGCATCCAGGGAAAGAAAAAAGAAAAGGGTCTCCTCCTATTCAGGAAGGAGAAATATGAGAGAGCAGAAGGTTCATGACACGACACGCGACTCATTCAAACTGTCTTTAACTGTAACTATGGTGTGCTTACAGCTTCCAGCATGGATCGTCACATGCTTGTACATTGTACATTGTACATGTGTACCTATGGAAATACTAATACCAGCTCATGATGTGACGGCAATTGCAATGTCAATGACAATAGTGATGTGATGCGTATGTAAGTACTGTAATGCCAAGTCAATTGATTATGACCGTTTAAAGACGGTCTTTTATTTTTCTTCAGCTTCTTGTGTGTACACTGCATATAATACTCAATACGCATATATGAGTCTTGCGACACACGACTGAAATTCAGTCACTGAAGTACAGTGCCCGCCTTCAAAATTTTCAAACTGCTCTCAAATTACTTTACACATACGCGACACACCGTCCACGGAGTTTGTATTTCTATTTGTATCTCTATGTATAGAGTATAGAGTATGTATTATTATATTACCGTTACCTAGCCATATACATAGTTGCGTTTTTGTTTCTCTCCCCTTGTCATCCATGCACCAAATACGACTGTACATATGTTTGTATTTTATGTGTGTGTGTATATGGAAAATGGACACATGGCACATCATATATGTACGTATGCATGTATGTATATTGTATATACATAAAAAATGCATTATGTCATTACGTCAATACGCGACAGTCTTGGTTTTGGTCTTGGTTTTCATCTCCCCGTTTCAAGCTATTAAACTTGGAGATAATATAATGTAATGCCCATACATACATACGTACACGCATAGATAAAGTATTGAGAAATTTCCTTATGTGGTGACGACGATGCTTTGTACCCTTAGCAGTAGTCCTCTTTTTACGTTAAATACACAGAGACAGACACTCTTTTTGAAATAATATTGCACATAAATACATTATGTATGTATGTATTATGTAAGTATGTATGTGTGTGCGGGCTTTAACCTTCAGTCCTAAAGTTTGTACCTATGTAAGAACCATAATATACAAAACACACACATTGATTCCCTTAGGTAATACATACAAATGTTCTTTTGTATTTTGTAGATCATAAGGGTGACTCATTTTACTCTTCTTTTTTACTTATACAGCGTCTTCTTTTCTTCCTTCTTCAATTCAAAACGTAAACATTGGACAAACTGTAATATTATTATCATACTTTCTTTCTTTCTTTCTGGTGTATTTATGTAGACTGTAGAAATTTTGTCTGCAGTACACACGTCTCTTTAAACTTTTTTTTGTCCTATAGTGATGCACTATAGGACTTATGATTATTCTGTCCGTAAGTTGGAATAATAATATTAATATTACACAGTTATTTTTTCTCCCTCGCTCTCTTCCCTTTTATCGATACTCATTGAAACACTCACATTGCACATGTAGTATGTAGCACACGTATGTATGTAAAGGCACGAATGAAAATGAGCTGGAGAAGAGAGAAACACAGAGAGGGAAGAATAAGGAAGGAAGATGTGTATTGTGTATTGTGTGCACGGACCTAACTTTGAGAATTTTAACATATGCTCCATTTATTATAAATATATTATTATGTGTAGATACTGTATGATGTGTGATACTTTTCTGTAGCTAAATATTATGTACATATATGCCCATATTTTTACCGTGCAGATGCCCCAAAGAGAATATTTTACCTATAGGTTTATGCTGTATATTATACGGAGTAATATTTGGGGGTACTTAACTATACATATAGTACTTACATACTAAATTTTCATAATAGCACGATGATGATGATAAGTATGATATGAATACCGTTTATGATATTTATGTATGTATTATGTATGTATGTAAGCATGATGCGTGTACTGTAAGTTGAAAAGGAATAAAGGGAAAACATAAGCAGAGCAAGAACAATAGGGCTGCTTTCAACATTTAAAAGGCTCCCTACACCCGGAAATATTCATTTTTTGAAAGAAGAAGAAGAACCAAAAGTGTGACTTAACTAGGTGCCATTAGGTGTACAATATTGTATGCGGTTCAATGCACATCATCATACATATATGTGTGTGTGTGTGTGCTCACAACCATAAGGTAAAAACAGAGAGAGAGAGAGAGAGGCAGATCTGTCTGGAGATAAATGACTCTCATGTGTGTAATACGTGCTTGATGATGTCTACATATGTTGTGTTTTTTGGGGAGGACAAGCAGGCAGGCAAAGAGGGAGAGAGAGAGAGAGAGAGAGAGGAGCACCTAATCATATTTCTGAATCGAATTTGAAATTCCCTGCTGTCAACACAAACACACATACGAGCCCTACATTACGCAGTCCACTGTACTTATTTACTACTTACTACTTACACCAACTCCAAACCTGGGAAAAGTCTCATAAGAGTAAGTATGTACATAACAAAATAGTATTATGCGACTATGTTATGTATCGTGTCATTTCATCACATCATTTCCATCATCCCTTGGACAAAAGCAACAAATTTTCTTAAATTCAAGTGAATTTTTGAAAATACACATTAACTTTGGTGAGAGATATATATATTATACCTTTAAGATTTGAAAAAACTTGAATGAAATCCCCAGTAATACTGCATGTATTTTTATATATAAAAAATCGAATTTTACTGGGGATCTTCTAAAATTCCCATGTGCTCACATGATATGCGGCGTTTGTCTATATATGTGTATTAATCAGTATAAGATAATATACTTGTAATATGTGTTGTGTGTTTGTATAACTGAACATGTGTGGATTTGTGTTTATGTGCACATTGAACATGAGATTAGACATATCAATGTGAACCTGAACTGAACTCCTAATGGCTAATATCAGCTTTTATTTATAAATTACTCATGTTCCGCTCTCCTTTTCTATGTATGTGTGTACGTACACACATGTATTTTTACAGCCGGCATGTTTGCATATATTATTTTATTCAGGCAAGTATTTATTCTTTTTTCTATTAAATATGAAAGCAGAGAGAATAAATTTTCCATCTTCTCTCTTCTGCTTCTGTCATTTTCCCTTTATGCATAACACGTGTGCTGAGCATACCTCATCAGGAGTGTCAGAGATTTTTTGGCAAGGATTTTTATTTTGCAAATTTTCTAATACACACACATGCATATTTAAACCCTGCTCCTTCTTTCTTTTTCTACAATGTATGAACATCTGCTGCATCTGCATCACTTGCACAAGGCACAAAATATTTTGCGAGAGAGAGAGAGAGAAAGCGGAACAAACCATGATATTTGAGGATGACATTTGACTGACTGGGAAAGATTGTGATTTGGATCTTTGAAATGTGTCAAGTTATCATCATCATTATTTATTATTGTTGATGGAAACCAAACCTCATCCGGAAATCATAACGTTATTTTTACCACAAGTCATATTATGCTTAAATATTTTTTAATCTCAAAACAATACATAATATGTACATAATAAGGGGAAACCCATGTCAACTTTACCCTATTTTAGTTTTAGTTTTAGTTTTTTTTGTACTTTTTTTCCATTCATAAAAAACCGTTGTCGTGGTATTTTTTACAATTTTCCTCAAAACTAAAACTAAAAGCAAAGTAAAATGTGACGCGGGTTTCCCGTTAATGACTTTATCCTGCATTTATGTAAACAGTAAAAAACAAGCATTTACATGTACTATTTCAATGATATTTCAACTTACCTGAACAGATGATGACACTAATCTTTAGGTTTGCAGCACTGTTGAAGATATTTAATTGTCAAGCTTCAAAAACGGTCGTATAGGGTTAATCAATTAGTTTTTGCTGTGGAAGTATAATTTTCAATTTTAAAATCACTTTCACTTCTGTTTTTAGTATATATATACATATATTGTGTATTGTACAATACATTCACTTTGGATGTTGAGTAATTTCGTTAAAATACTTTTGCGATTTCACAAACGGTTTTGCTTCCGTTTAAATACACAGTATTATTTGGGTTAAACTGTTTAAAATTTAAAATGAAATTGGAGAAGGGAGCACCTTATCCTTTTTACATACAGAAAGTTCAAGTTCCCGGTGAAAAAAGAGTTAAAATCCTTTTTTATATTATTTTCCAATTAGATTTTCAGAATAGATGAACACTATACACAATATAGTACAACAATGATCTGATGGAGTTTCAACTCAACTCTCTCATGATAATATATTGTTGTATTATTGTATTTCATTCTTGAGTGCTGGGCTATAGATTATTTTACCTTTCGGTTGTGGTGTGGTGTATGTATTATGTATATGGTTATTGTACAATAAGAATGATATGTAAAAGTACAAGTATAATGGTAGCTTTTTGTTGTTATCGACTTTTCGTCGTTCAGGTTCCTACACAATACATATGTACTTACTCAATACTCCCAGCACACTCTCACTCTCTTCTTTTATATATTCGACTGTGTATGTATATTATATATATTATATTATATTATACAGCTCTGTGGCCTGCTGTTGGTTAGCTAATAAACGAGACTGTAATGTTTCGGTCTGTCACTTACGAAGAGGTGAGTAAACATTGAGCTTGGAAGACGCAATGTATTGTATATATAAATATAAGGTGGCATCACGCGGGACTGGCAAGAGAGAGAGAGAGACAGACAGAGAGGTACAGAGAGAGAGAAAAGAAAACATGAAAACATATACAAGTAAGTATGTATGTATAATGGACGGGGTGAAGGGAAAGAAGAGGAACAGAAGAAAAGGATATTTAGAATTGGAATAGTCAATTGGAAAGTGAGGGTCTGTTATGGTAATAACAATATCTAGAATCTATACTATACACTATACACACACATGTACATATGAAGTCCCTGTGTAACCTATGTATTGCATTGTATTGTATTGTATTGTCTATACTTACATGTTACATGTATATGTATAGACAAATATAATATGACAGTTGCTACAGTTGGAACTGCTCACAACAGAGAGAGAAAGAGACTCAAAAAACAGACTTGAGTTTTTGTTGTAATAGTTGATGTTTACGATGATGACGATGTGGATTTGTACAGTGTGTACTTGGATTTAGATTTCGGAAGATACTTTTACTGTATGGCTGTATGGCGTTGTGCATAACACAAAGCTATGGGATAAATGGGACATACGAGCGTGTACATGTATCTTGCATGTGCAAAATAGCATGTACACAACTTTTCCTTTTACTGGATGGATGGATGGCTCGTTTAGTTTGGTTTGCTATGATATCGCCCGGTTCTACTTTTGCTATTGCTATGCTGGTCACCTCAATATAAAAAAGTATGGAGATGGAAAAGAACTACCAGGCAGACAGGCAGGCAGGCTAGATGAAGAGAAAGAAGTAGAAGAGAGTAGGAAATATGTGTGCCTATATTATATAAGTATATGTATATAAGTAGAGGCAGAAGGTGGAGGCGGAGGAGGAATGGAAAATGTTCCCAATGTCTGTTACAGCTGTTCTACACACTCATGTGCATACACACTACACACATATATATACTATATACATGGAATCCCACAGCTGTGACTGGAATATGTATAATGTACAGCCGGTATTACTTCTATTATATTATATATTATTGGGAAGAATGTCGAATGATGAAAGGAGAAAGAGTAGACTATGTATAGATGTAGGTATACGTGTGTTTGTGTGTGACTTGAATAGGTAATATATATGTACGTATGTATGTATGTATGTGTGTGTGTGTACAGTAGCTATAGATATACGTATACCGATGCAACTGACACACGAGCAACCCGCTCCCGACTTTTTCCCTCTTTCTTTTTCCTCTCTTCTTATACTTTTCTGTCTTACTCTGGCACTTACTCTATGTATTATGTATATACACTATACTTACGGCACTATACTATATATACCAGCTATAAACTGTACCTTACTGTTCTGTTCTATGTATAATGTATATGTATACACTCCTGCTTTTGCTATCTCGTTCAGTTTCTTGTACTTGATGCGAATATCAAATCTGCTGGTTCTTCTTCTTCTTCTTCGTCTTTTTCTTGTTCTTGTTCTTCCTTTGCCTTCAGTAATGTATGTGTAGTTGACTTGAGTTTCGTTGGTTGGTTGGTTGAGACGGTTTGGACCTCAGCCTGGCTCCTGTGTGTCTTCTCTCTCCCGGCTCATCCAGTGGAGTGGAGGTAGGAAAGAAGTTTGCAAAGGTTTTATATGCCACACTCACTCACTCATTCACTCATACACCGCCTCCTTCCCTCCATCCTAAACATAGGGAACGAGTTGCTTGCTTACTTGTTCCCAGTTGTTGTTCATAGCTTCAACTCCAGCTCCAGCTCCAGTTCCAGTTCCAACTCTCCAAGTCGAGTCTTCAACAGCACTACTTGGCCAATAGAACCATTTACCATTTCGGCTGTCTGGTCCGGAGGCGAGCAGATATACACATGTACCTACATATGATATATTTATTAAATACATAGTCAATAGTCAGCTGTGCAACTACTCCAAAAAAAGCCTCTTTTTCTTTTTCTTGGTGTAAAAGTATTAGCAATGCTGAAGCATATTATGGATTTGCTCGTTATATTTTACATATTGTTGTACACACTATATAATTGATAATAATATAAAATATAATAATATGTAGATACTTATCTACTTTTGCTTTTTCTATGACTGGGACAAAAAGCGATGTTTGAATCAAAAACGAATCAAACTTATCTCAACTAGCCCCACATTAAAAAGTATGTAAGCATAATATCTAACAACAAGTACTAACTACATACAACTAACGCTGGAACTGGTGTTTTTAGAAAGTACTAGTACTTACTTATTTAAGCAGATGTTTAGCTTATACTTAGTATCTACACATTTACTTCTGGTGTATGATATTATAATGTGTCATAATGTAATGCATGCCATGAACCGTATTTGTATCATTTTATTTACTGACGAGGAGTGAAAAGACAAGTGTAAAATGTTGTCTATGGAACTTTTTCTTAACGTACATACTTGTGCACGTTTTTTACATGCAAACGCCGATGTACATTGTCTATACATTATACATACTACATACATACATAAATATCTAATCAATCAATAAATACTGATTATACAAAGCGAAAGCTTTTACAACTTATCCATCTGATTTATGTACGATGTAAGTATCTATGTAAATGTATAAATGTATATATTCAGTTTTAAAAAAAATGTAATTAGACTTTCATTAAAGCATATTTTGGAGTGTCGTGTGTTGGAAAAGTGAAAGTATGTTATTCTTGAGACATATATTAATTACAGCATTCCAAAGAATTAATTGTATTTAAGTACTTCATTGATAACAGTCTAATTTTGACCATGTTGTTTTAAATAGTGGGAAGGAACAATTTAAAATATTATGTTGTACTTACTTAAAAAATTGTTTCCATTTCTTTCACGTTTCTTTTAAACATTCTTTTCACCTAGTAGTTTCTTTTCTTTCACCACGGATTCGTTCACCATGTTTTAAGTAGTAAAACAAATCATTTAGGTAAATATGCATGGTACATATTTAAATATTTGCATGTAATAGACATTTTGGTGAACCACCAACTTGTGTTACATATGTTTTTTTTTGGTTCTGCGACATGCCGTTGTAACCTTAACCTAATACTAATTCATTTTTTAAAGTATTTTTAAGTAAATATTTCAACTGCTGACTAAGTAACTCTGATTTTCCGATTTTTTAGATTTCAGATTTTTTTGACAGTCAAATTTTCTTTTATTTTAGTTGTCTAATTCAAAAAGGTCGTGCCATCTTTGAATCTTGTATTTTATCATAACTTGTGAGACTATTTTTGATTCCTATCCGTCCAGATATCCTTAGATTCTCGCATTCTTGAGATATTCGTACGTAAAGTTGCCCACCCTCCATTTATCACATTATAAATTCAAATTAAAATGCGTGTGTAATTATAGTTTTAATCAAGCTAGGGCTTCGAGACTTTCAGGATAAGTAGTTCTTGAACCAAATTAGTGGAATAAGTAAAAAAGTGAAAATACCTGGATGGATTCATGATGCACTTGCGCTTACACATTTTATATTTTATTTTATTTTAAAAAAGTAAGACTAGATACTGCGAGGCTTCGAGACTATGTATATGATAATATGTATGCTTTACGTATAAAAAATTTTTTAGCTTGTATAAGTAGCTGTGTTGTATTGTATGTGTTGAAGAGAGTGTGTCGGAATATAATATAAAATACTATTTAAAATTAAATACAAAGGCTTTAGTAATTGTTGTTGTTATTCGTGGACATTGTTTGAAGGTCTTCTAGACGATTACAGTTGATTTATATTTTACACAAATCATGGAGACAATTAGTCACGAAGGAATACAAAGTATGCAGATCGAGCCTCCAATAGCCTCGGACTTGTAAGCACCTTTATGTTATATATTGTATATACATATTGAATATTGAATACTTATTTTTCCCGATAAAACCATTATTATTTATACTTTAATAATCATAATATTAAAATGTTATAAATCAATACATATTATAATGGTCAACTCAATGCTCAAGGCTATTTAATTTGCTTATTAGAAAACCGTTTTATGATAGTTGGTGATGTAGGACCGGGTGTAAGATTATAATAGTATAATTTTACAAAAAAATGTCTGTCGTATAGCGTATGTAGTATGTACAATGTAAAATTTCACCTTTTTGATATAAGTAACTAAAAATAAACATACTTTTGGCGAATCAGAAAGTATGATATTCATGAAAAATGATGCATGTTTTACTCTTTATTTTGTAAATATTTTTTTCGGCAAATAATAATATATTTTACTTACCAAAGGTTAGTAAATAAGCATTTACTTTCAAACGTATGTTTAATAGGGCCCAAGTACTTATCTTATTTATTTTTGGTATAATTTGTGTTGTTGAAACGTATAATATTATTCAGGTTGTCAAATGTATCGAGCACCAGATTGTTTGTAAACATATAAAATACCGAAATTCGTTGTTCATTGCGAGGTATATCTTCTACTTATATCATGATTCATGATTCATGACGATACTACTACTACGGTCTCAATTTTTTCCCAAACAAATCGTAGATTAGGACAGGTATGTATTTAAAATACAAAAAACCAAACTTTATTTCATATTTTTTATTTTACAATTATTTGAAAACATGCAAAAAAATATTGAAACTAGAGCAGCATTTATAAATAATGCAATGTAGTCTTTGATGCAATGAAAATAGACAATAAACGGTTGTGTACTGGCAAGTGTTATGTCTAATTTCCTAGTAAATAATATACAAAATCATCATTAAGTACAATTATTTATGTAGCCGGTTTATATAATTATAATTACTGACGTTTGAAAGCCATTTAAATTTTAAATTATGCGTCAAACGAACACGAGACCTCACGGAAAAGGGCATGTTGTGAAAATGAAAAAAATGATAACAAAATTATTTATTTACTTATTTTTGCAGTAGTAAATCCATTACAGAAAATGATGAGGAAGAGAAAATTGCTGAAGAAATGGAGGAAGTAATGAAAGGACTCAAAGAAGTGATAAGTGAAGAGGGAGCAAAGCGTAAATTAGAAGAGACGATGGATGACGATGCCACTGCAGGAATGAACGGTGATGCGGGTAGTGGTGTTGATGAAGAAGCAAAATTAGATGAATCCTTAGAAGGACCCACACCAGCTAAAAAAGCCCTTCTTGAAATAAATGTTAGAAAGTTACTTCCTGACTTGGAAAAACATTGGAAGGCGGTTGAAGAGGATCCAAGTGACTTTACAGCTTGGACATATCTACTCCAATATGTTGATCAAGAGGTATATAAATATGCATAATTAGCATAATGTATTTTAGTTAAATGAGCACCATAGTTTCTGTTTTATCTGCTACTTTGTATGTGTGTTAATACATATGTGCGTATGGTAGCTACTAGCTACTATTTCAATCAAGAGATATGAGATACATAAGTATATAATGTGCATAAACAAAAAAACCAGTTCAATTATGCTACATTCGTTTCGTACACAGTTATATTATAAATTATGTAAATATTCTAGATAAATATTTTAATGCACTTACTAATGAGGATAGAGTTGTTTGTTTGTTTTTCTCATTTTAGAACGAGTTATTAGCAGCCCGAGATGCTTATGATGGCTTTCTTGCTCGTTACCCTTACTGTTATGGCTATGGAAAAAATATGCCGACTTTGAGAAGCGGAAAGGCTCAGCGGAAGATTGTGAAAAGGTATTTACTTGTTTCTCTAGTGGGTAAATCATACTGCTATACAAGATACCAAAACTATTATACAATTAATATTATCATCTTATTATCAATCATAAAAATAATTATTACGATTCTTGCTAAAATATCTTATTATTATATTATCATTATAATTTACTCTGGAACTCACTTAGTAAATTATTATTTATCAAACTCGCTAAAATTTTGATGGTGAAGATAACCATAGGGGCATAATGTTTAAAGAAGTTGGCCTATCAAAATTTGAGGTATCACACGCAAATGAACACACCCAAAAATAATTTTTTCTTATTTATTTGTTGTCATCATCAAATCAAAAGAAAACTTTGAATGGAAACTATTACTTTCATGTAAATTAAGTTGTAGAGAAAATCACAAAAATTTTTAGCTTATCAGCGGGCGGGGGATAAAAGAAAATGTGTGCAGGACTCCAAATGTGTGCTTTTGTCCAGTCGTCCCATGATTGTCAATGTCAACTCTAAATCTCTCTATCTTTCTCTCGAAAGTTGAATTCAGAATCTCATCCTTCCATACATCAATTGACATTATTATTATATTATTCATTTTGTTATTTTTCGTTTTTTCGAAATTCATTACTTTTTTTTACGAAAAACCAAATAATATGCAATTAATTATTATATCTATAATATATTATCTTATTAATACTAAATACATTATTACCGATTATAGTAGTAGTAGTTATCATAATGTATATTACTTATCTGTATACATTTATTGTTAATAACTTATTTATATTTATATACTGTACAAACAAACAATTTATTTTACTTAAATAACCATAAACCTACGGATCGTACAAAATAATTTGGGCTTTCTCTTCCAACAAGAAAGATCATATTCTGACATTTTATCTTGTATATGTACCCGATATTCGTATTAAGAATTTTTTGATTTTAAAAAAAGATGAAATATGCAGTCAGAATATAATCTTTAACAGGATCAAATGCACAACTTTTTTGAGAAGCGTATCGTATGATGTGCGAGACCCTCGCAGGTATGATTCCCGTAGAAGTAATATACCGGTAATTTATAATCAAAATCATAATCAAAATGTCCGAAAGGAGTATCTTCCGAGCAGGTTTATGAGGTATTTAGTAGATTCCAGCCATAAATGTGATTTTTAGTCCCTTCAATTACAAATTCTAGGTTTTTCGACGAGGTCTTAAGGCTATTCCCTTGTCAGTCGATCTCTGGATTCACTACTTGAACTATGTAAAAGCAACCCACGAGCATGACCAGGAGTACATCAGAGAACAGTTCAATGAAGCCGTCAGATGTGTTGGAATGGAATTTAGGTTAGTTTATTGTTAATTATATATATATATATATGCACATACATATTTGTATTTGAAATTCCCATTTATCTTTCTTTATGCTTATTTAAATAATGAAAATGTGGCTCAATTAATCTTACCCTTGAAATATATCCTTTATTACACTTAGGTCAGACAAATTGTGGGAACACTACATTCAGTATGAAAAAGAAGGAAATAATCTTAAACATTTGTTGGCAATATATGATCAACTCCTCGCTACTCCTACACAAGCCTATGTGCAACATTTTCATAGGTACGTACGAAAATTTAATGATTTTAAAAACCTTTTTTATTTAATGTATGTATGGTGTATGGTTTTGGTATTTATAGACTAATATTATAACATGCGACTCGTAAATTAGAGCATGGAGTATCGGAATTTAAGTCAGACGATTTTCTGTTGCTTAGGAAATTCTAAATCCTGCCACATGCACATGTTATTTTTATCCATTCAGTATACTGACGTACAATTTCCTTAGCAACAACAAATTTTTTGACTGGAATCCTGGCACTCTAGTGTAGGAAGTGTATGATATACATGCCAAAAATCAATGAACGGAATGAGGAATTACGTATATTTATGTTTCAGTTGTTTGGAACTTGCAAATGCTCATCCTCCAGAGGACCTCTTAAGTCCAGAGGAATACATTGACATCAGGAATGCTGTAGAAATAGCTGCCGCTGCTCCTGATTCAGCTGAGGGAGAGGAACCCGTACCACCTGCAGACCTCACTGATGTAATCTTCTTTCTAAACATTTTATTTAGTTGTGTTGTTGGTTTGTTGTATCTATCTCCCCTATTACGTAATTAGAATTAAAAATTACTTGGCATAATTCTTTATGCTATGTGAATTTTAACAAGGTACTATTAACAAGGTTTTGAGTTTATGCATGTTTTGATTATTTGTATGTTTTTTCAAAGGCCGACAAAGAAGTTAAAATCAGACAAAAACTAATTGAAAGGAGAACAGAAGTCCATAAGAAAACTGAAGCGGAAGTTACAGCTCGGTGGGCTTTTGAAGAGGCTGTAAGTTGTGAAATACTATATTTCAGAAAGAAGTGCTTGTTGATAACAATGAAATCAAAAACAAAACTATCGGAATTCCAATTAAACATTTTCGTTTTTGATTTTACATTTTGTTGCAGATTAAACGTCCATATTTCCATGTTAAGCCACTGGAAAAGGGTCAACTTAAAATGTGGAAAGAATACCTGGATTTTGAAATAGAAAAAGGAGATGAAAAAAGAATATTTATTTTATTTGAAAGATGTCTGATTGCTTGTGCATTATATGAAGAATATTGGATAAAATATGTCAAATTTTTGGAGTCACAACCGGTTGTAAATATCGAAAGGTTGCGAGATGTCTTTAATCGGGCATGTACAATTCATCATAGTGGAAAACCATTCATCAATTTACACTGGGCAGCTTTCGAAGAAGCTCAAGGTTAATCCCATGATGCATTAAATAGATTAAACATTTCCTACCTACGTCGTATGCGTATCTTGTATGTTATAAATTTGCTTTGTGTGAAATAACAAGCAAATTTCTAAATTTCAAATTATTCTTTTAATTTATGCAACAGGAAATTTGGAGCAAGCGAGTGAGATTTTAGAAAAGTTGGAAAAAGTCATTCCTAGTTCCCTACCGTTATACTTTCGCCGTATCAATCTGGAACGCCGACGAGGAAATGTACAAGCTTCTCTGGATTTATTTGAAAAGTTTATAGCAGATGAAAAGAATAAACCATATGTCGGACATGTCAAAATTAAATATGCCAGATTCGTAAACAGGGTAATGTTTTTATTTGTTAGTACACATTTACAAACGTGCATGTTTGTGCACATTACATATGATCCACCGTAAAGAACTGGGTAAATGGAAACATTCTCCAAAGGAAATTTTCCATTTACCCATTTAAGTTCTTAGTAGTGGACACTGTGTTATATAAGTCAATGGTATTCCCAAGACCATTCTACCT
Source organism: Sminthurinus bimaculatus (assembly GCA_034698285.1). Lineage (NCBI taxonomy): Eukaryota > Metazoa > Arthropoda > Collembola > Symphypleona > Katiannidae > Sminthurinus > Sminthurinus bimaculatus. Next base: position 4,016 of record JAQIVE010002976.1, on the reverse strand, counting down.
GGGCTTTACTTCTGTTCAGCTCCGAATCTCCTAAATTACTACGGAACCTTCTTAGTTAGAGTACCGTAAATTTGCAAATAGTATGGCTGCCGTACTATTCGAATTTTTAGCCGTTGAAAGTATGTACATGCAATACAATCAAATGGTAAAATCTATAGCATGCCGTACTATTTGGAAATTTACGGTATGCATAAAATCTGCAGTAAGTAGGGAGATTTGTAGATCTTCAGAAGTAAAACATGAAGTACATACTCTTCGATATATTATCATGTTATTCGTGCTGTAAAACGTTGTTTTTTAAATCCATTTATATGTAAACATTTGATGATGCTATGAAAAACTAACCGTTGTGCATATGTTTTTTAATTACAGTTATTGAATGATTATGAGAGAGCCAAGCAAATCTTAAAGGAGGCTATTGGTCAAGATGAGGTAAGCATAATTGAGGATTTATTTACATTTATGTATTACTTTAGAATCAGTTTCAAAAGTCTAGGTTAAAGACTCTATTTGCGAACAGCATTGATCTATGTTCTAACATGTGTAGAATATAGTAATTCCACTTTCCAAAAACATTTGTCTTTTGCTTTCAGAGTTCTAGGGCGAAGACCATAATGGCATTAATTGACTTGGCTTTGCAAAGGGATCCGATTGACTACGATACTGTGGTTTCTTGCTTCGACGAAGCTTTAGCTAGTGGCATTTCCAATGAACAGAAAGTTACATTTGCACACCGAAAAATGGAATTTTTAGAAGATTATGGCCACGATGTACTTAGGTGAGTAGATATGCATGTTTAAAACTATCATAGTCATTTAATGATCAACGAATATATATTCGATTCAATAGAATTTTTGACAGTTTTATGAAAGTTTTGTTTTTAATAGTAAGAAAATAATAATAATTATTCATATCACTATTAATTTTAAATAGTGCGGAAAAAGCACAGGAAGAGCTTCAGTCAATTGCCAAGCAGTTACGAGAAAAGAAAGGCGAAACTGGAAGGTAAAGAATCTGGGAAATCTTTTCCTTTTTTTTTTGCACGATGCCTTCGTTTTTACTAGAAATGTTGCAACTTGCAAGTATTATAATAAATAATCTTCTTGTTTTACACTAAAGAGATGAACTAAATCCCCCGAAAGCTACAAATGGTGGAACATATAGTAGCACTAATACAAGTAGTAGTTATAGTCATGGCGGCAGTGGCAGTGGGCATCATGGCAGTAGTTCTGGATCAGGTCAAGGGTCCGGTCAGTATAATCAGTATGGGCAGTATTCAAATTGGAATTACAACCAATCAGCGGGATACGGATACAACCAAGGCTATTCAGCATATGGTATGTAAACAGCATCTCTTGGATTTTGGATAATTACAGTCTCTGTAGTATACAATATACAACACCTGTGTCCCTAAATATTGTATATTTAATAAAAATTAAAAATGTCTGATTATTCTAGGTGGATACTACGGATAAGCCAAAAAGGAGGAAAACAATTTCTAAAATATAAAATATTTTAAATAGTATACAACTATATAAAAAATCTATTATCTCAAAATTCTTACCAATTCTTGACTTTCAGCTTTTCATATATGATTATTGTTTGATAACATGTTGCATGTGTAACATAATATATCTTGTATCTTGTATAGTGCTATTAATAATAATAATTGTATTATTATTATCATAAAATGTAATATCAAAATTAGGTTACAATAATGGCGTGTAAAATAATTAGAATTAAAAATTTAATCTTTGAAAATATTTCCTTGCTTGGTTATATGAATTCTTTCTTTTCTAAAAGACTAATTCTGATTTTTTTACATATAAACTTTATGAAAAAAAACTAGAATTAGTTATTAGAATTATGAAAAACGATACAAAAACTACTATAAATACTTTTTATTGTTAAAATAGTTCTATGTTTACTATTCTATTATAATAATATATTAATGTCATTTGTAGTTAATAGTAGTAATATGATAGAGACAGAATTTGTATTTGTAATTTTATTTTTACCATTTACCGTGTTGCTAGAACTTGTATTATTAGTGTTTGTTATTTATAACTGTATAGAAAGCAGTCTATAAAAAATCTATAATGCTACTCATAATTGGAAAGTTGTTAAAATGCTTCTATAATGAATGTATCTATAGGTATGCTCATCAATTGCGAGTCATGTGCATATTCTGACTGTATTGTAATTATGATAATTGATAATACATTATTACTTTAACTTTTGTCTTCTGAAACAACTGCAAAATTCACAGTAATACCAAATTACCCTTCGTAAAAGATTTTCTGCTTTTTTTTCGACTAACACTATAAGCTTCTTATTTCTTTGAGTTATGACAAGAAGGATTTCCAAGTACAATTTATTATTGAGTTGAAAATACAATGATAATAGTTTAAGGAAGAATAATAAATAAATAAAATACGGTCTGGTATAATATAATGATTAATGATGCTTGTCTATTATTTTCGCGTTTTTTAACAAGTTTTGCATCCATTTCTATTCAGTATTTAACGATGCAAAACTATACCGTATTATTGTACCAGGCTCACTGGACCAGTCACGTGACGTGAGACCATCACGAATCGGGTTCAATGATCTGTGGGAGCATGTTACTTAAACCTTGTTATGGTAACAATAACTGATAATGTACATTTTATTGTACATCTTTACTTCAGCATAAAAAGGCAAATCTTCATTTTTTCGCTACAACAGAGAGAGTGTGAAGAATGAAGAATGAAGAACAAGGCTGATTGTGAGATGTACATGTAGGCAACAACGAACGTCTCGTTTCTTCAGCGACCTGATACCTGTCTACTTGTTAGTAACTAATGCCGTTGCCAGGTCATGTTTCTCGTATTTTCAACCATACCTATTACAAGTTCATGGCCAAGGATCGAGTATCAAATGACACATAAGCGTGGATTCGTATTTAAGCATTTCGAAACCCCCAAATTCATAGAAAAATGCCACTCATTCAAGTAGTATTTGTGACTTTTGAATTTTGAACCGACAACTTTAGTCGGCTAGAAGAAGAGGAGGAGTAAAGGCGAGAAAAGCTATTCATCTGTAATCTATGTAGGTAAATATTATTATATTATTATACATTATATATGCATGAATGTATAGTTCAAAGTTCGTTAATTAATATTTTTCGTGATTATAACAATAAACTATGGTTTGAAATGAAAATTCGAAAAAGTCAACAATGCTAAGTCTTTTGTAAATGAACTTCAATTCCGTCGAGTTTAAATTAAGCTTATTCTTGAAGAAAGTCAACAGCAAAGAACAAAGCAAAGTCGATCTAGTCTAGTGTTGGGTGTTGGGGCTCAACCGGTTCAATCGTATTCGACTCATTTGAAAGCTAATTTAATGCTTCCCCCCCCCCATAGCTTTTGTATGCTGATGATGTTTTATGCATTTTTTAGGAGATATCCAAGCTATTCAAAGTCCGTAAAATTACCATTCATCTACAACATCATAGCGTCCTGAGGACTAAATGACAAATTCTGTTGTTGCTACGTATCAAGTTCCCTCCATGTACATAATGATATACAATGAGCTGTGACATAATGGTCAAAACTGCTTGTGCTTGAGAGATGCCATCGTTAACCCTTCATACATCTTAACCCTGTCATTGCTATACACGTTTACTTTATTACGTTTTGCATTTTAATTAATTGTTTACGTGAATCGTAAATATTAATGAAAGGGTTCAGCTTGGGTTTCCCCTAACGTGTGTGAAGAGGTCAAAAATTTTAAGACGGTTATCTTACACATTTATGAACAATTTGTCCAGAACAATGACAAAATGATGCTTATACTTAAATGCCGGCTTGAATTTGGATTCAAAATTTACCTTATTGAAGTATTTAATTCTGAGTAATATTTTAATTATGCTAGCTGCTATTGTTAGATGGATTCACCCCATAAAATGTAAACACACACTGATTATGTTATGAATATTATGGGGTAAAAGGAATATTTCCTGACATTCTAACAAG
>JAQIVE010002975.1:0-18180 GCA_034698285.1 Sminthurinus bimaculatus | reverse complement strand
GCTCAGGTCGCCACTCTACATGCATTCCACCATATTTGACAAAAATTAAAATTGGACAGTTGGTGTACCTCCATTGTGAGTACATTGCCGAGATTACAAGGACTAACTGGTTGTTTGACAGTATTACTTGATGTTAATGTCGCACTACTCGTATAGTTCGTAGCGCTAATGTGGTCAAGGCATGTTAAGCCAATTCCCGTGTGGTGTTCTATGTATTTATTTAAGTATGTATCTACCGACATCCGACATCCTACCACCTCCTTTCTAAAAATGCTTTCTTCGTTGTGATTTTGACTGCAGAAGCAAAAGATCTATATTTTATGCACATAAATCTACCTCACATTATGTACATGCAGTATGTACCTACTACCTACTATAGAGTTTACATAAACATGCAGCTTGGTTTTTGGATTTGAAATATACAAGATTTTACCATTTGCGAAAAGACAGAGTTGCAAGATATGAAAGGGATGCGCTTGTACCATCATTGAATAATATTATGGAGTTCTTTCGATAAGAGCAAATATATTTGTAATTCTTGACAAAATAGATCTCGAAAGTAAAGAATCATGATTCTCTCCACGTGCGCGTTTCATATATCATATACATAATATGACAAACAGTCTACTAGCATTATAATTAATATTCTATTTTAATGTATCCTACGTAGTCCGTCATTTTAATTTTAACTTAGTTCCGAGAAGGCATAATAATTAGTGTGAAAATATAAAGTACAAAATACAGTTGAGGTTTCCGAACATTAGACCGAAATCCGCAAAGCCATACACGCGCTTAGGCGTGAAACTTTATTTCCTATCCTTGGGATGAAATTCATGGAAACAAAAGCTTCATCATTACCTCTATTAATTATTACTAACTCCAGTTTCCTACGCATTAAAAAACAAAATGCGCCATACTTTTTCAACTGCCCATAAAGTTGTCTCAAAGTTATAACATTACGTAAAACGACAAATGACTGATTGTAATAAAAATACTAGCCATTGATCGGTGATATTGCAGACTGTTTTTGCAAAAAAACAACAATACACGCGAAATCTCAACTACTTGTAGGAAATTAAAAACTGGCGTGGCTGCAAAAAACACATGACGAGCACATAACGAAGAGGAAATCTAAGAAATTGGCAATTCCGCTGCCATAAACACTAATCTGGTTGAATAAATTAATTTATGATTAACCGCTTGCTATAGACTGTTGTTTTCGGAGCATCTAACCATGTACATTGTACATATATACTGTATGCTTATATAATTGTTTCAAAAGTGCAATATAGATTTTGTGACCTCTATGCACTTTTATAGACGTTAAAGGATCTAGTAATATCGATTTGAAATTAATGAGCTTATATGTATAAGAGAAAAAACGTTCAACTTTTTTGAAGTGTCATAAGCGAGAATTACGGTTGATTAGAAACTACCAAAAATATCACAACGCAAATTAATGAGCACTCATAATTAGTGAACATTTTTAATTTAAAATTCTGTGCGATCAACTTGGAAAACGAAGTTTTTTAAAGTTATGACGTATATTATTATGCATCTAGCCTCAGATATCATAAAAGATGCTATCCTATAAGTATAATATATATATGTAAATTATGGATTTTTCTGTAGTTTTGATTTGAATTTATTTGCAAAATATAGCACGAAATCGAATGCTATCAGCCCTACATAAGCTCGAGAAAATAGAAAGTTACCATCTTGCTTTGTTGAAAGTTGAAATCGTGACATGACTTCGATCCCTTTCCCAAATGTAATATTTACGTACCCTATAGACGCTGCACTTGCTTATACTTTGCACATGAGGAGAAAGCAAATTTTATCATTCTTTCTCTTGCATGCTTTAGTTTGTTTTAAGACCGTGATATTGATTAAGGCAAAATCAAAATATTCAATTAATATTCCCGATAACACAGTTTCGTTCCTTGCCACGTGTAAAAATACATATATTACATATGTAGCAAATGGTATATATACGTAATATTTTGACCTAAAGAGTTGAATGTACGGTCATGATAGAAGTTTGTAGGTCGCTGAGAACTTATATTCCATATTCCATATATTATATTGTATTTTACGTGATATGCGATACATCGTATCCAACCATATATCTACATAATTATCTTGCATTTCAACGCTGCCGCACATTGAAGGAAGATTGCGAGAATCAATTCAAGATTTTCTTCATCTACTTGAAAACTCCTACTTATTTTTACGTCTGTCTTTAGTGTGCAGAGCATTTAATCAAGAATGGTGAAATATAAGCAGCAAGGAAACCCTTAATGCCTTAAATAATGTGTATAGTGTATATACACATTACACAGGTAATGATTCTACATAATATATGTCCTACCTCCAGTCTATATAGTTATGCTGTCATTATATTTTATATAATAAGGACAAAAAAACCAAGAGTATCGTTTTTCATAGAATATGACAAACGAGTTATGCGTAATGTATGTATGAACCTCCAAAAATTTTTACAGACGTCTGCAGTTTTCTTGGTGGAAAGAAGATTGTAGGAAGATGTTGGATATTGACCGGAAATTAAATAATACTTTCGATCTACACAGAACAAGAAAAATGCTCATCCTGATTTTTTATCTGATCTGATCTTGTTCTATTTCTAGAATGATAAAGCAGATACAGAATTACATACTTTAACATCACTATAATCATGCAACTCCCAAAATAGCCGGATGCATACTTTCACCTAATCATCAAATATAGCTACAAAAATACAACATAATTATGCACTATACATATATTGTACACTTACCTGAAAGGCTGGGGAAGATGTACATGTATTTGGATTTGCTCCCCTTGGATCACAAAGCCGTTGAATTGGATTTGAAAAACTCAAACGTTCTCTCCGAACAATAAAGGTGAGGTCAACGATATGAGCGATAAGTTCATAAGTAAGAAAGGCCAAAACTTCGACAAATGATGGACTAAGACGAAAATCCGAGCGTAAATTGTTTCTAATCCATTCATGTAAACAAGCAAGTTTACGAGCAAATGACACTGACCTAAGCAATAGAACATAAAGTAATTCCTTAAAATTACTAAAGATTTATTCAATGGACTATTGTATTGTACCTATCATACTTGATCAATAACAATAGCAAAAAAGAATGTAAAATTGTGACAAATATGTAAAGAACATGTACCTAGCTTTTGCGTATGCCACATAGTTAGGAAGATTCATTCGAATCTGAATTCGGTCTCCTCGTAAAGCTTTCTCCGTTTTGGAACTCTCTGTTATGCCTCCTTCATTTGATAGTAGGTTAATCATTTCCCCCGATTCATCCATGGATTCAAGTATCCCAGCAATTTCAGTCATATAACTCTGTTTAGGAATCGGTTTGTTGTTATTTACAGCATTTTGACGCATTAGCTTTATCTGTTGGTCTTTGGTGGCTATTAAAATACAAAGCAAATTCACATATTCCAATTAGGTAAGAATAGAGATATTTATCATTGCACTACGCCAAAAAATTCCACATTTTTTGTTTTGTATTATTACCAAAATACTTGAAGAGTCGGAGTAGACGATTTTTTTCATTTCTCATAGTATAAATAGCCTCCTTTAGAGATAATACTTTGGATCCCGTGATTTCTGCGGCCATGTCACAAAGATATAAGAAACCTGTAAAGTTGAAGAATTAGTATATTTTAGGGACACGATAGATGAAAATGACTAATGATTCCGAATGTGTACCTTTTTCTAAGTACATACTTGGCCTATTGTTTGTTGTTTGTACAATCTATGATAAAACTATGGCACATCACCTTTTAATTCCGACCGAAGTACATTTTCCATCATATTAACTGACTCATTTAAGGGCTGACTGGAGTCTCCGAATGCATGCATGATATTCTTTATGTCTGTCAACAAAGGAAAGAAGATATCTGCTGGTTAAAACCGTTTTAGGCATAATAATAATATCATACAAGTATAATCAGCATGAAAATTTTGTCTCTTGGTTCCTTATACTTACCGACTTTTAACGTTACAGGCTTAGGCACAGCCGGTTGTATCTGTATTTGCTGTTGTTGTTGTTGCTGTACTTGTTGGGTATTGACATTGACATTCTTCTGTTTATTAACGTTTTGTGGTTGTTGCTGTTGTTGTTGACTCTTGGTTAATATTCCATTTTTGAGCAAGTTATTTAGTTTAGGATTGTTAGTAATAGTTGTCATTTTATTCTAATTATCTAAATCTAATTGCGATTTGCGATTGTGTACGGATTATAGTTTTGACTATTGAACTATAATATTATTGACTATTTCTCAGTCACGTTTTGTTTTTAATAAGATTTAAGATGCTTAGTTTTTGGTTTTATGTTTTATGTTTTGTGTACCAGCATATTACCAGCAGGTACACTTATAATAAAAAATGATTTTCCTCTAATACTTAATTACACTTTGTAATCTGTAATGTATAGATAATAATTAATAATAACTGAAGAAATAATATCTTCTTTATAGTTAACTATTAACTGTACAACAAATAACAGATGCACAAGCACATTTTAATACCTATGTTTTCACCGGAATAAAATCTGAATTTTATTAATGTTTTAAATGATGAATCGCGGCTGGTTAAACCATAGGCCATAGGCTATACTTTTACATTTTACACACGGTAAAAATTGTAAAAAGTACATTTCTTTAGCACATATGACATACCAATGTAAGTATGCCGTATGCTTTTAATAACAATAAAAAACATGTTTAAAGTGACGACTTTTACATAATCATAATATTTAAAACATCTCGTTTAAAAAGGACTATTAACTTCAGTAAGTGTGTATTCAATAAAAGTCCATATTTCCATATTGAGAAGGCAAGTCAAGTGTGGAAATTTCGCATAATATTTGATATTTGTTAAAAGTTAAAAGTAAGTTTATCAATTGATTTTTATCTGTCATTTTATTTGTTTGTCATTCGCAATGTTACTTTGTAAATTTAGTTTATACTATAGTTAATTGTTTTGAAATTAATATTTAATCTAACAAAAAATTCATTGAATCAAAGAGTCTTATTTACTTTTATATATAATATACTTATACAGACTTAAGCCTTAAACCTATTCACTATTCACTTAAAAATACTTTCAATAATATATGGAGCAATACCAGTAGACGGTATACTTTAACAATAATGAAACAATCGTATTAATCCACATTTAATCCATTTAAGAAACATAATATATTATGTAAGTAACAATAAAACAATGGTGTAGCGTACAAAGTCATGCCAGACAAAACACAAAACACCAAGTAAAATACAATTATATTTCTTTCTTGTGACTTTTACATAGGTTCTTAAATATATACCAACGGTTCAATATTGGTTCAACAATCTTCTGGTCACCAAGATGGTCTGACTAATATTCAACCCAGACGTTATGATGTAGTGAACTGTATGTAATCTCATTGTCAGCTGGAAGCTGGAAAGCTCGCAAGCGTATTTTGATTGACAATTGACATATAATCGAAAAGAAATATAAATACGACACATCGTCAAGCATGTATAAGAAAGTTGCTCAGTACTTTTCATACAGACGGAGGATCTGATAGCATTTCAGTATTATTATACATTATACATGCATTTATTTTTACCATATCTATTACTTGTGCTCCAAAGTTAAAAATAATCTATAGGAGGGTATTATAATAATTTTGCCCCAAACATTTTGGGGGATGGGAAGCGTGTGAACGGAAGGAATAATGGTGATAAAAATGAATACAACATCATGAGTCGTCTATTGAAGGGGGAAAGATTTCCTGTTTATAGAAACCCAGAAGGCGAAGTAGAAGACGAAGAAGAAGAAGAAGAAGATTTGAGCTCTGATGAATCTTTTAGCTCAAAAAACATTGACTCTGAAAATTCCTCACCCCATTACGACGACGAATATCGAGGCGATTCCTCAACTCCAACTCCTACAACTTCTACAACAGCCATTTCTACTGCAACAACAACAACAACAACCGAAAGTACCACAAGTTCCACTACTAGTTCTGAAAGTTCCTGGATCTCTCAAAATAATAGTAAACAACAACAAACCAGTGTTTACAGTGACGAAAACTACGATTATATTGAATCCGACGATTCCGATACAAACTCTGACTGTGATACTAGTAGTAGTGCTAATACAAGAGGACAAAGAAAAAGAGAGAAAGAAGGAGAACAGTCATCCTTTTATTCTTCAGTTTCATCACCCCATTACTCTAACCATCATTCATCCTCATCTATCCGCCGAGGCCAAACTCTCGATTCCACCACAGCGACAGCAAATTTTAAACAGCATAATAATCATAATTCTTCTTCTATCAATAACGAGTGCGAAAGAGAAGAAGCAAAATCAAATATCTTAATTAAAAGTAATAGCAGTAGTAGGCATCGAAACAGTAACAATAAGACGGAACATAATAAAAAAAAATCATTTTCAAAGACTACCAGAAATTTTCTTTTATATCCATTTTGTTTAGGAGAACACAGATATTTGAAAAAAATGTACAATTTTTCTGTTAAGCATCACAAAGAAATTTGTGTGGTTCTATTTTTACTGGCTAGTGGACTTCCATTTCTGCGGTCAAAGTAAGTAAATCAACTATATAATACATACGGTCATCTTAACTTTTGATTGTCTACAATTGAAAGTGTTATGATATTGATTATCTCAATTACTATATATGTATGAAAAAGAAACTGGCCAACTTATTGCTCTGAATATTTAAATACTTTTTATGTTCATTTCTTTTAGGCCATTAAAAACGCGTTCTGTAGGTACACCTGGCCCTTTTTTCGACAAACTTTCTGGTGATAATTTAGTCGAGGGTAAGTCATGTTTTTAATGGTGTACATAATTAAATACTATCTTATGTTTTCTCTATTTGAAAAACTTCCTTGTTCTATACGAGAATTCTTTATCAATTAGCTTTTATTAATTGCATTTTTAAAAAATTCTTTTAGATCATTATCAAGGAGAGTATGTCGATTTGGTTCAAAAGAAGATCCCGTTAGCCCCATCATTCGTATTTTATTACGCTCCTTGGGATTCAGGTAATTGGGGTTTGACTACAGTGGTTTACGGAAAATGACAAACATTTGATGTTATGAAAATATTATGTTGAAAATTAAAAATGTATACACTATACACTAATAGTGTGAATGTTTAATTTCATTATATCAGAATCATTAGCAGCAAAAACCGTTTTCCTGGATATTGCTCGACATTTTCGTCTAACTCGTGGAGATCAAATTAAATTTTACGCTGTGAATTGTTGGTGGCCTGATGGTCAGTGTAGACAAAATTATAAGAATTTGTCACATTATCCTATATTCGTTGCTCACATACAAGGAAGCGCTGTAAGACTGAAATTTAATATTTGAACGAATATTAAATATTATCATATTTGTATTACGTAGTTGCAAGTATTTAAGCAGAAATGAGGGGTTTAAAATTGTTTCATATTTTTTTACAGGGTATAATTTATAATGGTCCAATCAGAGCAGAACTTATGATTCGTTTTCTCAATTTGATACTTCGACCCGTGACTAGAATCGATACAGGTATTTTATTTTAATAGAATATTTATTGCATTATTACCTCTTGCCTTTTTATTTATCCTGAACTATGAACTTCAAATTGTTTGCATGAAAATTTATGCTTTTCAAAATTTTACAGAGGATGAGCTGTGGAGATTTCGTGCTGAGCATGATGTAAGTAGTTTTTAATTTTTATTTAAAGCATTAATACTAATTACAGAAATCATATTTTTTGGATAATAACTAATAATGAAAAAAAAAGAATTGATAATATTCTATTTGTTTATAAATAAAATAGGCTGTTATGCTGGCATTTTTCAACTTTACCATGACTGACTCTGCCGCTGCTTATGATATTTATTTGCAAATGGCACTAAGAAACTTAGAAGCAGATCCTTTAGGTCAAGTTGGTTATGGAGTTTTTCTACGACAAAATTTAGCGGATAAATATTTTGTTACGTCTTCCAATTCCATTTCGTTAGTTTTATTTAATGAAATACATACGGCAAAATGGCATGGAGGCTTTCCATCTCAAGGTAAAAGTGACAATAGTAGCAGTTATTTTAAACAAAAAGCAATACATGCCCTAATGCCGATTGACTTATGAGTACTTAATGCAATTACATTCTAATTCAACGTGATATAACTTTAATTTTGTAGATATGAGAGCTCCAGTAAAACAAGTGGCGGACTGGGTCATAGAAAGGACAAGTACAACTCCCATGACTTGGGCATATCGTGTCAGAAATGGATTCTCAAACCGTCCTGTTTCCTTGGGTCCAATTGATTTGGCTGAAGAGTTGAGTGCTGGTCCTGTATTACTTTTAATCACAAGAAGATATTACCCGTCAGCCTACTCACCGTTTTATGCTCAAGTAAAGGAGGTTGCTTTGGATTATTTCAACTGCAATTCATCTGGAAATGTGACACGATTACGCAAATTTACACACAAAATCAATGCTGGTAAACAATGTTTTAACTAGCAAAGCTATGTTATTGTAAATTATAAATTACACCATAATATGTTTCTTTAATTGTGGTTTGTCACACAACGAATAACACTCATTAAAATATAATACTGACTGTTTGTTTTTTATCTACAAATTCTAGAATGGCTCAAGTTATGGAAATCTATTCAAAGAATTTGTGCAGCTTCCAAGAATACGAGCTTTAATTGTGACATCATGAAAGAACAACTGAAACATTGGAAGAATAGTGAAATTCATTTGAAAAGGGAACCCCTTGCAGAATATGAGAGGATTGTAGGAGGGCTTAATTTTACTGGACTTAGTTGTAGATCGAAAAAGCCCTTCCGTTTTATTGCAATTGATCCAGCAGATATACCACATTTCATTGAATTGGCTCTGGGTGGTGTTTCGCCTAGAGCTCTAACTCTTACAGATCAAGAACCTTTAGGATTTTTAGTTGATGCTAAAAATAATTTATTAGTACCGATTGAATCTTTCAAGCCTTCAGATGTGGCAGAGCAGATTTACAACTATACAATTTCGATTCAATCCGAAAATCCACAAAACCATAGTCATAGTCTACAACATACAAGTCGTTTATGGATAGAAGAAAAGCAAAACGATAAAAAATCAAAAGAAAATCGTGCAACTAATGATATAGATAACAAAAAAACTCATAAAGATATTTTTATTGAAAAATTGAATGCTGAAGATGTTCTCAATATTTTAAATGAAGAACCAAACCCAGAACGGCCACCTATATTTTTAATGTTCACCGCTCGCTTCTGCGGGTATTGTGGAATAGCTTTATCTCAATTTGTATCCCTTGCAAGATTTCTTGGTGAATATGACTTGAATATTAGACTTGCTCGTGTTGATGTGTTCCGGAACTCTTTACCCTCACATTTAACTCTTGGTGAAATTCCATCATTTCTCCTATTCCCGGCTCACAAGTGAGTTTTATGTTTTATGTTGGACAATAATTTATAATATACATCAAAATAATTTTGTTTAAGTAAATCTTATAAGATTAATACAGTTTTCAACCATACATCAATTACATATTTACATCCGGTTTCTTTTGTATACATAATGTTAATAAATACAATTATAATTTTTTATCCTTTTTTAGTCGATCTGATGTCCGGATTTTCCCTCCTGGTGAAGAAATTAATATTAAGAATCTTTTAAAGTTTCTGCTAAGTGAATTAGACTCGAAAACACGAATCGAGTTAAGTTTAAAAAGTCCACTGTGTATCAACTCTGAAGAATCATCGGATCATACGATTTCAAATCTTCGATTACTAAGTCATCTTAATGACAACAAGAGGAATAATGATGATACTTGTGAGGAGAATTGTAGTGATTCCAAGCAAAGTAGTGATGGTAAAAGAACACGAGGAGGAAGCAATGAAGAACTTTTATTGTCTGGGCGAGAATATTGTCAAAATACGAATAAAAAGTTAGTCAACAAGCAAATTGAATCTATTCTCCGAGTTCTAAAAAGTCATGTAGGAGTATCAAGCGGTGCAACACCAAAATTTACCGGTAATGAAACACAAGATAACCAGACCCATAGTAATACTAGTAAAAGTAATGACAATGGAAACCAAAACTCTATCACAAAGTCACTTAATTATAATTATGACAAGCTTTACTTCATGGCACAATTACAACATCAAAATGGTGATACTATTGAAAAGTATAGTTCGTCGTCTTCTTATTCCAAAATCGATAGTACTTTTAGCAAGTATTATCGTAACATTAATGCCAATCGTTTTGGTTTCAACAGTAGTAATAATAATGAGTCAGAAAGTAGTTTAATATCTTTTGAATTAGAGTCTAGACATGCGTGGATTATCCAGTTACTGGATCATTTGAAGCGAATTCGACTTTACTTGGACGTTATGTGATGAAATGGTGGTGAATGGTGAATTTTTTCCAGTAGAAAAACTTTTTGATTCAAGGCAGAGCAAGGCGAAATGAAAATGAGTATTTTATGCAGGTATGATTCATTTATCATTTTTGATACACTACATTATGCTGTTCCATAAATAGCTAATATACTAAAACATGTTCAACCTGATGATTAAAAGCAGATATTATGTATTACTGTACTTCTAAATGGAGATTCCAATATCGTGTTTGAAGAATTTTCAGTGCGTGTGATATGTTTTTGTTGTTGTACGTGCGTGTCTCTACTTGAATCATGTTACCTACGTTTTTACAATTCCTGCAAAATTTCTTTAAAGTGTACTGCAAAGTGAAATAGGACACAAATAATATGTACGTACATTTGGATCAAAAATCGAGACGAAAGGAAAATTAGTCAAAGTTACACATGATTTTTGTATATGTGAAAAAAGTCTGTGATGTTCACGGGAAAAGTGCCTCTAAGATTAAATTATGTATCTAGACATAATGATGAAATATCTTATCGCCAATTGAATCATCTCTATAGTCTCTCAATCAAACGAAGGAAGCCAAACAAGTAGCTAAAATAACAACAATCAACACATGAAAACCAAAAGATAATAAAGGGGAAGATTTTAGGAAAAACAAGGATTGCAAACTTGCCCTTTGTTACCATTGTCTTTTTTCACAATTGCCAGTTCTTCAAATGTTGTGCTACGAAATATTTAGCTATTGAAAATGGTTATAAAATCATTAATGGTTCTCATCAAGAAACCCAAAAACAATGAAAGATGTTGAGATTTTTTTACAAATATTGTTATTTATATCATATGCTTTCTAGAAGTAATATTGTTATAAATATATTATATCTATCCAGGCATCTCTTATTTATTTCATGTTAGTGTAAGTATAATATGTTATTGTTGCTATGCGTTTAGTCAAAATGGTGTGTAACTCCTTGATAATCAAGCAAATATATTATATTACAGATTTTAGTCATTATCATCATTGTTTTTGTTATTGCATTCATTTATTTGAATAAAAGAAGTTATATGCTAAATAGTACACCTCGTTAAATATTAAACACACTATTTCTCTTTCACGATACATATGAGCTATGTCAATTATGAAATGAATTTTTTGTTTATTTTGTTTCCAGAATAATATTATATACAAAACAGAGTATATTCAGGAATCAAAATTGATTCCAGGGAAGGAAAAATAATTATTTAAAGGGCTTTGCAACATTATTATTTTTTGCCATTTATTTCATTTTCGATCACAAAATATGCATACATACTATACATTCATTCAGATAGGATACAACAGGCTCATTATTACACACATACAAGATCTTTTTGCCTGCTAAATATTGTGTGCATTTAAAATCAAAATAGAGGCTCAAGACCATGAGAGAAAGTCAAACATTCAATTTAATTATGCCTTAAATATATTATACAACATTTAAGAGAATAACAATTATGTAGAAGGTAACAAAAATATCTCAAATGTTTCCTTTCATACCACGAGTCATGACTGACTGGCTGAACTTGATAGTGTACAATTTGTATAACAATAATACTTGAAATTAAGGTATAATACAAAATACACAATAAAGCTCAGCCGTCATGATCTATTCAAATACTTGCATACTTGTTTGTTCGAAATATACATATCATGTAGTGTACGATATTAATTTAAAATTAAAATTACCCTGTAGAAAACTCATTCAAAATTGGCTACTTCAACTTTAAAACTTTCTATTTTCTATAGGTCTTAGAGAGAAGTGCCAAAAAGGCTATTGTTCTATAACCAATCATCAGCACGGCGAGCATCATAACGTCGAAAGCAAAGTTACTCTGAAACATTTATAAAAAGATGTACATATTATTATTAGTTTAGGCTTCTAATTGCAAGTGTAACCAAGCAACACAATTAGTAGATAAAATATTGATCATTTCAGTCATAGTAAAAGTACAACAGGTAGAAAAAGGAGAAAAAGACAAAAGGTGTAAATATTATAAATTAAAATGTTAAAGTTTGTGCATATGATTTATTATGCATACAAAGCTATTGAAACCTATTGTTGAATATATGGTTGAGCGAACTGGACAATAAGACATGTCTCTTGAGCTTCATGTAAACGTCAATCATTCCCACAGTGGGCAACATTTCATCTTCACTTCATCAATATGTATTTATCTTTTATCGTATACTTAAGTACAAGTACTAATCCTCACTATCCTCCTACATATAACAAGTTCGTAATCACTCAGCTCAACACGACACAACAATGAATGATAAAAGTTTTAAAAGTTAATTAAGTTGCTATTTAGTCAATTTTCAAGAATGTGCCCCGGGTCAAAGGTCATTGACGGGAAAGGATGGAGTAAAAGGCATATTTACTTAACCTCATATTAAATGGTCTGGTCTTAGCAGGTCAAGTACGTAGTACGTATTTATTACTACCTGAAAACTGAATAACTTATGTCCGCGGAAGAGCCTGAAAAATTCTCATCAATGTAAATATGTGGGAAAACATCCCAGGCATTTTTGTTGTCACGTTGTTTTTGCTTGGCCCGGTATAGTGAAGTTGAAGTTATAGTGAAAAATTAGGAAAAGTTTATGGTTTATGACAAGTTTTGCCAGTTTTTGCTCCAAGGAAGAATGTTACAAAAGATTGTCCAAGTTTTTTCTTGCTGAATATATACATACATACTACCTTCTACCTCTACTATAAGGATTTAGCTATTGATGAGAAATATGGATGCTGAATCCTGAGGGATTTTAGTGGGCCTCTTTCATATTAAAATGAAGCAAGCAGAGTAATATTTTTGGCAGAGGAAAAGGATTAAGAATTAAAAACTTGTTATATACTGTCTACTGTCCATGTTCTATGTATCCAGTATTCAATGCTAACAACTAACAACACTTTACATACAAACACATTGTGTTTCAATAGAATCAAAATCCACAATCATAATGTATGTATGTAGTATAGTATAGCTCAACATCATCCTCATCAAGTACAAGGGCAAAAGCTTGATATGTAAGTATGTATATGTGTGTATAATAAGTGCGTATAATATATCTAGTAACGATTACATAAATTATGCATAAGCTATTGCCTTTAGAGAATGGCTGCTAAAACTACTGATTTTTTACTTGTTACATAACTGCCCAACTCCTGAGATTTTTTGCCCATTGCCTGTTTCTTTCATAATACTCAATGCTCACATTGCTGTGTCTGCATACATACAAAATCCAGACCATACCAAATACCTACGTTTTCATTGCTGAGCCTTACATCTTACATCTCTTTTATGTTATAATATTTATGTAGCATACCTAATACCTAGCGTCTACTAGAACATGAAGGAATTGTCATTATACGTAAGAACACGATTTTTAATTCTAATGGGCAATTCGAACCACCCAATACAAATTTTGTAGCCTGTATGAAGATAATACCTGATAATGCTAGTGACTTGGATGGACGATCGACAATCAATTAATCAAATACAAGCAACAGTTGCAGCCGTATTATTATTCCTCATGAAATGTAACCTTTTGTGCCGTCTTCCTGTACTTGTACATATTATAGGCATGCAGACATTGATTGAATTTGTAGCAAGTTACATGCAAAAATAAAGAATAAAATTTGGACGGAACATAAATCAGGTGATAGAAACTGGAAAAGGGAAAGTTAAGGAAAAAATATAGACAAAGTAAAAAAGTAGTAGCAAATGTGTGTGTTTACCGGGCGAAAGTCGAGAGTTTGAAGGACAACGGCCCCGGAAGATGGGCACGTTGAATTGGAGACATTACATTCTATGTGCTCGATACTCTCCCACTATACATATACACACACAAAAAGAAGCTCGAATCAAGTTAATTCACTCAGTAGGTACAAAACAACAATGGTGTACTTTCCAATGCAATGTTGTATCTTTTGTTGAGGAAAATATTTACCTGGTTGATGTTGAGTGCTTCATTCCCGTACAGAAACCAACTCAGATATTTGAGCCACACAAAGTAGACAGGAACAGAGCTGTAATAAAAACATATTTTTATTTACTGATTTTCGACAATATATTAAAAGGTAATTAATTAATTGATTGATTACGACATTGAATGTCTTAATTATACTCACAAGCACACATACATACAGACATACATACATACAGTCAACAGCATAAAAGGTAAAATAAAATTATACATGTATAAAGTCAAAAAACGTAGACACTCCTTCAGAAAAAAATCTTATCAAATCTCATGAAAATTTGATGAGATTTGACAAGATTGGCAATTTTTGATGAGATTTTCATGATATTTTACCAAAATCTCATCAAATTTTGATCAAAATTGATAGGATTTCCCACCAAAATCGTGTCAAAGTTTTATGAGATTTTTTGACAAGATTTTTTTCCAAGGGCTGTGATAAAAAAACTATACATGTACATATTATTTAATGTTTAAGACGCCAAAAGTATTCAATCATTTTTACCCTTTATTCAGGAAGAAGCCTCCAAAGAGCATAAACGGCACAATGAACGGAGGTGCCATTGCTGTTGTTGTCCAAGTATATATAAATACAGCACAACACGAGTCAAAATATAGAGGGAAACAAAAGATAAACGGCTAAATTAGTCACGTATTACATCATAGTACAATAAATAATGATAATATATTTAGATACATATACATAATAAGTATAACAACGTTCGCGTGCCGAGGCAGAAGAATAATCCTGGCTATTGTATACCAAAGGAGAAGCATTATTGCAGCTATGTATAATATGTACACATTGTACACACTACACTGACATTTCCTCATATTTTCCGGACTAAACTGTCTGGTTCAATATTTACAAACTAGAAACTAGTTATACATGCTGTGCATTTAATTGAGTGGGTAAAACTTACACAAAGCCATCGTGACGGAGGAGGAAATACAGGAAACCATATAACCTGCAACACAGGACAAGAGAAAGTAACATTAAGATTTTTTCTTTTTCCATTGCTAACTCATTGTCAGTTTAAAAGAACACGGGGATAAAACTACTATTGTACATACAAATTCACAATTCATTCTCCATATTTTTAACATGGAGTATCAATATAGTCTAATAAGCATTAATGAGCAATGTATAAGCTAATTAAATATTATTGACTAAATATTGAGTATTTATGTATGTATGTATCTTTTTTCTGTCCGTCAAACTGTCAACTCATCAAAATGTCACACTCATCGGTCATTGGACAAAGCTCATTTTCATGGCTTCTTCTCTAGTTTTACATGTACATCAGAGAAAATGAAGCTGGACATTTATTGAATCATAAAAACCGGACTTGAGTGTGTTGTTGTTGGTACTGTTTTTGTACCTTGTATTTTATGCATTAAAAAAGTTGCAAGCATTAAGTGTTAAAAACTTTTGAATTTTTTACCAAAGCTGCAGGCGACATTGGACACAAGAATGACAATGCCGCAAGTCGTCAAAAACCGGGTAAAATCTGGGGCAAATCCGACCATATAGTAGGCTATGCTGGTGAATAGAATGGGGAAGAAGACGTACATGGGCAGCTCGGCCAGCGTCTTGGAGAGAAAGTAGACGTCCGTCCGATACATCCCATTGAAATGTTCCCTCAGAAATATTGGCAACTCTACACAGAACACCTAGATATAAACAGCCAAATTTTGCTTAATTTAGCGATGTATGTACCCAAAAGGAAAGGTTAAAGGTTAAGAATCCTGGGAATTTTTAAACGTACATTAACGACGGCGAAAACATTTTGGAAAGTCATATTGGTGAGGAAGAGGAAGAGAGCACCGTTGATATTCATCACACCCTGTTGATTCAGTTCCTGTCCAAAGTAGATGATCCCCATCAGCGTTGACACTATCTGTAATTATTAATAGACAGAATCATTAACTAGAGGTAATTAAATCTTGTTGTGTGTACTTGCTGTAAGATGACTACCTAATTGTTGTAAATTCATATTGTGTTGTGTGATTGTGATTACTGACCAAAGTCTGGATAACGCGGACTCGGAGGACCATTGGCTCCTTCATCATGGACAGCCAGGAGCGCCAGAGGACAGCTCGGAATTGGGCCCACCAAGAGGCCTTGTACGGAGAACGATTTTTCAGTGACTCCTCCATCAGCAAGAGATCCGCACTCTCCCCGTAGTTTGTAGTCAGCAGTTCCTGTGTTTTTCAGAATCCCAATTTTAAAGTAATTATTTATCAAGTAATCATATTTGAATTTCATAAAATTTTGCTTGATGTATTTGATTGAATTGAATCAGTTCTAAATTTCCAATATATGTATTCACCTGAACTTCTGCATAAGCTTTACTTTTTTCATAGCCATCGCAGATTCTTGTGACATTTTCGCGACAAGTTGCTTCGCAACCCGGTTGAATGGCCAGCGTTTGGATGAAGAAATCCGCGGGGTTGAAATTCTGCGGACACACGAAGCCTTGTCTGAAATTTACACAATATTTTACACATTTTACATTATAAACAGTGTTGAGAAAGTGCAAGCATGTGGCAAAGTTTTGGTTTGTGGACACGATTAACAATTAACAAGTGACCATAACGGTTTTTACATATACACATGAGGTAATACGTATGTAAATTCATTCTTCGATTATATATTACATACATAATACATGGTATGTGTCATGACTTCAAAATCCGGTTTTAATCGCATGATTTCACTTTATGAAACAACTTTTGGCTTGACACACGTGAGTTCTTGTTTCTTGCTCTACACAGGTAATACTCTTATTCAAATGTACATATTAAATTCAAAAGCCGAGTTCATGGATTTTGCAAAGCAGGAGTTTTATCCATTATCCATACAAAAATGATAAAAGTATTGTAAATTACAATACTGTGGATTCATGGACAAGTAAAATTGTGTTTTGGGTATACATACGTAGATACTTTTTACCATTGCATTATTTATTATTTGTTATTGGCAAAATATAAGAAATGAAGTCATTATGTGTGTAAATGTAACAAGTCGGTTGAAGTGTTGAACCCACTACTCTCACCATTCACGCCTCTTACATAACTAGCTCTAGTTGCATAACAATTTATTTGAGCATGCAGGACAATAAATTTAACGTTTAGCCTGCATTTATCTGGACATCGGGAGGAATATTTAACTTTATTCACATCAGATGGAAAGATTTAAAAAGTATACATACGAACCTTCATTTTTTTGTTATATAATCATGTGTAATGGTGGCCAAGGGAAAATGGTTCCTTTGGTATGTTGTTAGTTGTTAAATGTGTTATGCAACGTTATACAAGATTTCTCTCTCTCACTCTCTCTCTCTCACAACCATCTGGATACTGGTCAACTTGCTTCTCTCCTCTCATTCATCATCTTTCATCTATCCATGTGTTTGCATTTGTCCAAATTTCATCTCACCTCACAAATCATCATCATTCCTCTTGCCAGTACATATATACACTATAGAACCTTTACTTTTCATTCCCTGTTTTATCTACTTTGAGGTTTGCATTTTATGTAGGTACTTTTTTTAGACAAGTGGTTTTTGTATGGACTTGTTTCTTTGCAAAAAATAATTGCACTCTTGGATATATTATATTGGGTTGTCAAGAAATTAACTTCCGTTTTTTTTAAAATTCTCTAAAAAATAAACAAGCGTTTGTAGTTTTCTGTGGGTCGTGGTAATATATAGAGCAG